>JANSLV010000107.1:0-75026 GCA_029298845.1 Ophiostoma perfectum
TTATTTTCATTTTTACTAACAAAATAAAAAAGTTTATTAGCGATTTTATTTTAAAAAACTCGAAATTCAAAGGCACCCTACGTTACGAAATTAATAGTAAAAAAATTAATTATATAAAATAAAACGTAAAGAATATAGTTATAATACATATTTCGAATTTTAATAAATATAAATTAAATTATCGCTCAATTTGTCCTGATTTCCAAATTCGTAAAAAAGGTCGTTTTTGGTGTGTTTTGGGGATATTTCAAAACTAAAGCTTGAATAGTTGAGTGTCACTGTAAGACGGAGTCTGAGGGTGCACAGTGCTACTTCGTACAGTAGGTGCATCATTGTGTCATGTTTGCTTGACGGACTCAGCATGCCACGCTCGGTACAAAACACTGATGTGTCTAACAACAAGAATAAAAACATATATTCTTCTACTCGCATCTGTCAACCAGATCATATATTGTAGTAATGCATAGACGTGTCGAGAACAGAGCCTCGAGCCACCGAGAGTGCACGTGACGCAGCGGTGCAGCCAGCGGTGCAGCCTAACCCGTTCTGGAAGGATCTGGGAAGGAGCTCGGATTGCACTTTCTCCAAGCCGAGACGATATAAACCCCGATAGTAGCAACGCCCCGTCAGCTAGTAACCTCCCTGTTCCGTGCCGCATCAGCGGTATCCTCACGTCCCTATCACATTCGGTGGCTCGATATGGCACTGCATCTAGCCTATAAAAACTGGATGCCTTGCCCGACAATGGCGAGTATAGAGACGTGAATACGACGCGCCTACTTTACATCTAGTTTGACTGCCATTTACCTAAACCAAATCACATGTCATGGAGGACCGACCGCCGCCCACGACGTCATCACGGACGCCATCCGTAGCTGGGACTACAAACAGCGCCTCACCATCAGCCCGGCCAGCGTCTTCAACTGCTAGCGCTGCTGCAGCTTCAGCGCATACACCGGTCCCTTCGCCTCGATTGTCGCAGTCACGGCCTCGGCCTGCCGCCGCCAGCAGACGCGGTGGTACCGCCGGAGATCGCTCATGCATCGTCTGCCACCGCCGGAAAGTCAAGTGCGACAAGAGGCTACCGTGTGCCAATTGCACGCGCTCGGGAATTCTATGCTGCTACCCCTCGACAAAAAAGACACCGCGGCAGCCCAAGACGACGATCGCCGACATTGCGTCGCGCCTGGTGCAACTGGAGCGCACGATTGTCGCCATTGCAGGCAGCGAGGCGGGCACTGATGCAGCAGGAGACGACGCAGGCGACGCCGACGATACAGCAGCAGCGCCTGCGACAAATGCAAATGACGGCGGTATACGACGGCATGCTAGCACCGGTGATCGGCGAACAATCGGCGGTTGGCCGGCACCAGTTGCGACAACGGCACGTTCAGCACGCAGCACACCACAGGCCTCGGTAGCAGACGACAACGACCTCTACTCGAGGGACTTTGGGCGGGACGAGAACTACAATGAGGGCGTCACGGCCGCCGAAGAAATCCTGCTCAAGAACTCCTATGCGAGCCGATATATCAACGAGGTTCTCCTGTCCCGGGTGTTGGAGGAAGAGCAGGAGTTCCGGTCGGCCTTGACCTCGCCGAAAGAGTCCGAGGCAGACGATGCCTTTAGTGACGCATCATACACGGCTGAGCCGGCCATCACCATCTTTGGTACCCTCGCGACCAGCCGTTTCAACCCCCGCGCCTACTCGCAGGGCAATGGCAGCCTGCACCCGCCCAAAGCCCATGCGCTGCAGCTCTGGCATAAGTACATTCAGACTGTGGAGCCCATGAACAAGGTTCTGCACGTGCCTACCGACGAGATTGATGTATTTACGGCCATCGACAACCCGGACAAGGTCGACCCGGCGTTTGAAAGCCTGCTGTTCTCCGTCTACTTTTCCACAGTGACAGTATATCAACCAGAGCAGTACCGTGCTACCTTTGGAGAAAGCAAGATGGTCGCCGCCGACCGGTTTCGCGCTGGAATGGAGCGAGCCTTGGTGCAAGCTAGATTCCTCGAGTCGCCCAGTCTACGCACTTTGCAAGCCCTGACTCTCTTTCTTGTATGTTGGCCTTGATCTGCGACATCTACGTTGTTCATTCTGCTAACCAGCCCTAGCGATCCTACCGAGCACATAGCCCCGGCAGAGCGATCTGGATTATGTACGGCATGGTGCTCCGCGCTGCCCAGTCCATTGGGCTGCATCGCGATGGCGCCAATTTCAACCTGCCCCCGTTTGAGTCGGAAATGCGTCGACGGGTGTGGGCTCACATGATCGGACAAGACGGCCGGGCAGCCGAGGACCACGGCATTGACATCAGCCTTGCCGACGCTGGCACCGATATTCGTCTGGCTCTCAACGTTAACGACACCGATATCCACCCGGGCATGACTGCCCTACCTGCCGCGCAGCTGCGCTGGACAGAAATGACCATGAACGTCTGCATGCAGATGCTTGCTTCCACAATGAGCTACATGACACGACTCATCAATGCTATGAAAGTGCAAGCGGCCGCGGCCGCATCAGCGCCACCAGACGCACGTCCTTTTCTCATACTGACCGAGGAACGTCGCAGCGCCATCATGGCCGAGCGGAACCGCTACGTCAACGAACTAATGCAGCACTGCAGCCTCGTTGTGCCTGTTCAGCGCGCCACCTATAAGATCGTGGGCCTTGTGCAGCGCAAGTGTGACTTTGTCTGCAGACTACAGCTGGCCACGTTTCTCGTGCGGCATGGCAGTACGGCTGCATCGAGCCCCGGTGGCAGCGAGGCGCCCATGATGATTGCTACCGAAGAGAACCTCAGACGTGCCTGCGAGGTGATTGAACTCAACGTCGACATGATGAAGGACGAGAAGATTCAAGACTTTCAATGGTCAGCAGAGATGTTTCCGCAATTCCATGCGCTGCTTTACACGCTGTGGCACATGTGTGTCCGGCCGATTTCGGAAGGAAACGCCGCACTGTGGGACCGCGCGTGGGCCGCTGTCGATGGCATGTTTGCGATGGAGGTGTCACGACAACAGAGACAGAATGTGAAGGGTGGAAATGCAAAGTGGGCAGTACTCGCAGTGCTGCGCGAGAAGGCTCAGCGACTGCGGAACGAGGCGGAACGAGGAGCATCGGGGGGCACAGCCCGTGGGACCCGTGAAAGTTCGCGCGGAGCAGCTGATCCTAGAACTAAAGACGATGACTCCGACACTGCTATGGCCGATAGCAATACTACGTGCGCCAGCAGCTTTAGCACCGTGCATGCTGCGATCGGAACAGATGAACCTGCTCTTGGTGTACCCCAGCCTTTTAGCACGACTACCAGCACCAATGCACCAGCTATGCCCATTCACCCGCCACAGCAGAGACTGCCCTTGCCTACGACTGCATATTCACACACCAACACAACTGCCGCAAGTCCTCTCGGTGCCCGACAATATCCTATGGCCCCGTCTCTCATGGACGCAGCGCCTGGGGCGATGCTGCCAACAACGGCACAGGCAACATCGCTCCCCATTGTCCCAGGTACAACACTTCCAACACCAAGTGATGTCCCGCCATCAGCCTTTTTGCTACAAGACCCAGTGCCGGACGCTGATATGATTGAGTTCCTCGGAGATACGACGCTCGGGATGGGCATGGATGTGGACTGGGTACGCGGGTTTATGGGCTGGAACACCGGGTCGGACGACTTTCGGTGGAGGGGAACATACGACTCGCAGTGACATTTGTAAGACGGATGATTTGGACTAGACACATTCAGGGGCGCATATGCAAGATACCAGATATAGAAGCGTTTTAATTTCGATAAATACATGGGCAGAGCGGTGTCTTGAATAAGATGTGATTAATTGTTATGTTCCAGGTAGTGCTTCCTAATATGATGAGATAGATAATTATATTCTAGGTCATGCTTCTGAATATGAAGTTGTAGATTATTATATTACAAGTATGTACAAAAGGAAACAGTCAAAATGAGTGAGTTGAGTAGGAACACAACAGGAGGGATATACAGAAAACGCCAAGCCCAATGCTTAAAAGCACTAAAAATCAGAAAACAAAGTCTACAGCCGATCTATGCCAATCTGTAAGTTTTCTCTCGATACTGTGTCCAGTCTAGAAAACAGTTCTGAGGCTGCCGCCGGCATATTTGATGCGACTCATCAAGACGACGGCAGAGCCAAAGATGAGCATGACACCTGCAAACACTTTGACGCCAATCCAGTTCTCGTGGCCTCCAGACGTCTTGTTCGCCAGAATGGCACCGGCAATGGGGCCGGTGACAAGGCCGGGGATGGAGCCGACAAGGAAAATAAGACCGGTACGGTAGCCGATCTCCTTGTGGGGACTGACCTGGGCGACCAGAGAGCCGATGAGGCTGACATAGGCACCCGAGAAGAAACCAAATACGGCGGCAAAGGCAATGACGGCACCCTTGCTGTTGCCAGGGATCCAGAGACCGAGGACAAAAATACCGGCAACCAGGCACGAGCACATAAATGTGTTGAACTTGCCGAGCGAGTCAGAGGCCCAGCCGGACGAGAGACGGCCAAAGAGCGACAGCGCGTTGAGGATGGACACGAGGTACTGCGCGAGATCCGGGCTGAGGTTGCCGGTGGCCAGCGCGCCGACGGGGATGTAGGTGATGGGCACAAATATGCCAAACGTCAGGAAGAACATGCCGGCAAGCAGCAGCGCGAAGCCAGGCTCCTTGGCGGGCGCAAACACCTGTGCGAGGTTCATCTTGGGCGACGGCTTGAAGTGGGGGTGGGCGTGGAAGCGAGAGTGGACGGTCAGGTTCGCGATGATGAGCAGGCCAAGGATCATAAAGGCACAGGCACGCATGGCCCAGCCGTAGCCGACGCTGCGGATCAGACGGTTGACCATGATGGGGAAGATGACGCCGCCGAGCGAGCTGCCGGTGGACACGATGCCGTAGACGATGCCGCGGCGCTTGTTGAACCAGCCGGGAATGCAGCTGAGGGCGGGCTGGAAGATGGCAGACACGCCAATGGCGCTGCAGACACCCTGGGACAGCAGGAGCTGATAGTACTTGGTGGAGATGGAGGCCATCATGAGGCCAAAGACGTCGATCAGAGAGCCGACGAGGAGGATGTGGCGCGGGCCAAACTTGTCAAACAGGCGGCCAATGATGGGACCCTGGAATGTTAGTATGCGGTATGTAATAATGCATATGCGTATGAAGAGGCTGACGTACCATGGCCATCATGAAGAAGATCTGGAGCGACGGGATCCACGAGATGGTGCTAGAGGAATAGTTGGACAGCGGACCAGACTCGTAGTATTCCTGGAAGATGCCGACACTGTTGATCCAGCCGAAACTGCAAAACGAGGTGCACCAGACACCGAGTACGACAAGCCATGCCTGCAGGCCACCATCGGGGACGTCGGTGAAGCTGAACGTGGTGACCTGGGTGAGGGCGTTGGCGTCAGCAGCGTCTCCGTCCTTGCTCGAGTCATCTTCGTTGTCGGCCTCGACATCGGTGCCGTCTGTCTCATTGGCGTTATTGGCGGTGTCGTTATCGGCAGCCTTTTCCGGGTCGGTCTCCTTGGTGCGGAATACGGGACCTGGTGATGCGGTGCCGGCTGCCATCTCGTTCAGGGTGTTGTCGTCGGTGTCGTTGCCGGGCGTGACCGGGACTTTCTCGGCGGCCATTGTGCTGTACGTATGCAGGTTGTTGTGTGGAAAGATTGAAGTAGCAACGGCTCGGATATACGACTTGGATGAGATGAGGTCTTGTCTGCTAGTCAGGAAGTGAGGATGTCGTCTGTTGATTAAGTCGAATATGGATGAGACAAAAGATGGCTATCAAAACATGGGGGCTGTGGTCCTTATAAAGAGAGAAGCTCGGCCAGAAGAAAGAAAAGAAAACCAAAGAATGACGAGACACGGAGCACGGCGCACGGAAGTCTGAATAAGGGTGTAACGGATATAAAAGGCTAATATATTCTACATGTGAAGGGGAGAAAGGAGATGAGAGTGCTAGGTATCTTTTGCGTGGACTCCCACCATGCCAGTACACGTCGGGGAGCAACGAGCACGATAGCGTGCACGGGGATTTGCTACCACATCTCGGCCCAAACATTAGCTCCAGAGTCAAGAGACACCAGGCAGACAGCAGACAGCAGACCACAGGATGACTCGAACTAAACCCATGGAGTTAAGGCGTATGGCAAATACGCCAACTACCGCAAACCAAAGGCCGTAAGCTCGGATTTCCGTCTTAGCACGAGCACGCCAGAAGAGCCGAAAGATGACAATGACACCAGCAGGGTGTCGAGGCCCAAGGCTGCATGAGATCATAGCTCGGCGCATAAATTCTCAGCACATGGTCCACCTCGGTCGGGGAACCAAGTGTGCTCCGGGCGCCGTGCTAGTGTTGGTAAGCAGCTAAAGTATGGAGAGCAATATCAGATTTCTAGTACGGGGCCGAAGGGCGTCCAAAAAAGGGGGGGGGTCTAGTCTTCCCCATGGGCCATGGCTACTGCTAGCTCATGGAACTATTCCGCCGCTTGGTCGTGTTTTTGCGTTTGATAGTCCTACTTTATTTTATGTCTTGCTTGCTGCAGTCTTGTCTCTGTCATTCCTAGTTTTGCTTGATAAGTACCATGTGTATTAGTCTGTCAAAATTTGATTTTGTTTGTTTTTCCGTCTCATCTGCTTAACCTGAGGCCTGAGGATATCAGCCAACTTCCCGGCATTTGCATAAGCATACCATGAGCATGCACAATCGATACTCCATCGTATCTCCATGGTTCATCATCGTCCATCATCGAAGAGCCTTGCGTAAATCTTGCGTGTTCCATGTTCTCATTGGCACTCTGAGTCATCCCTGCCCGTCCTTTTGCTTCGGCATACGCTCGGCTGCGACCCAGATTGTATCAGACTAGACAGTGGTGTTGGTCTCACATGCATGTCCTGCATTTCGTGATAGTAAGGGCTCCGCGAATCGCCTGTCAACAGTGTGTGCCTGAAGTAAGCAAATTGCCTGCGTGAAGAGATTGAGTGTGGACGACGTGAAGTCTCGACGATACCCCACTGTTTTGCTTTGATAAGATTGGTTGCCAAGCTGCTTACACGTTTTCGGACACGTTATATTATGGGGCTGCTCTCGCTCTTTCCTTGAAGAGTTCGGCACGGCCAAAATACAGACGCCGAAGAGTGACCACTAGTGACTTGTGTTTCGGGAGATTGCTAGCACTCTTTGGTGCTACATCCTCATATTATCATAGTCACTTTCGCGCAGCCCGAGGTACCCAGTCATCAGCGCCGAGCCTTCGAATCGTTCCTTCCTGCGATCAAACCGTTCTTTCCTTCTACGATCAACAGCCTCACTCCGCGGCGACTTTACAAGCCGACGGTCACGTGCAAGGATCTAGCAAGAATTATGACTAGCATAAAACGAATACGCCGTAAGATCACACAAATTCGGCATTCAATGCAGCAGCCCGACCGATAAGCCAAGCACACGCTGCCAGCATGATCTCATGCCACCCGTCTTGGCGCCAATACTAACAGACTGTTTTAGAACAACGCCTTTCACGGCGAGGCTGTAAGTCGATGACATGTCGTTGCAAAACTATGAAATCCTATCTTCTTTTTATACGCATTATGTAAACGGCACGCAGGTTACTTGTCCTATAGGCGCATCAGCCATGTCGTCAAGTGCATACAGAATCAAGGCCAGTCACAGAATCAATCATGATTATTTGAAATATTTTGGGTATTGTTCGTAAATATGGTCATTAGATATGGAGAGGCAGATTGTCCACCTTCCAAGGGGTATTACGACCGACTGCAAGGTACAAACAGGCTGTTTTTCAGAATTTTTGCCTTCGCCACACGCTCTTTTTGATCATTATTTTGTTTTGTTGGGGCTTTGCCCTTTATGCCTCCTCCTTCTCCTTGAGGGCTGCGGCAGAGGGGGAGGCGTTGACGCGGCGCTGAGGAATGAAAACCTTGCTGAAGTTGCCGGTGCACAGGTTGGCAACGTTCTCCTTAATGCCAGCAATGTTCTCCCGCACAATGTCACGGGTGGGGCGCTCAAAGACCTCGTTGATCTCCTCGAGCGTCTTGTCCTTGGTCTCCGGCATGAAGATGAGCTGGTAGACCTCACCGACGACGGCAATACCACCGTAGAAGCCGAGGGCCAGGCCGGTCTTGCCCATGCTGTCCTGCATAGCAGAGAAGTTGTAGGTGACAATGAAGGACATGAGGAACAGCAGCGCATCAGAAATGGTCATGCCGTAGCTGCGCAGGTAGGTAGGGTAGACCTCGGAAGGAATAACCCAGGTCAAGCAGGCGTACGAGCCGAAGAAGCCCATGTACAGAACCAGGCCCGACAGGTAGAGACCCTCGACGAGGACAGTCTGCGTCACAACATCGAACTGGTAGCTGACACCGATGAGGACGAGACCGATGAAGAAGCCGGGAAGCATAGTAATCGCCCAGAAACGACGACCGCACGTCTCCATCAGGAAGATGGCGGGGATGGTACCGAGCAGCAGCGAGCCACCACCGACGAGGGACATGTAGGTGGACTTCTTGTCGTCGAAGCCGATCTGGGTCATGAGGGTGGACATGTAGTACATGATGGCGTT
The DNA here is from genome assembly GCA_029298845.1 of Ophiostoma perfectum. NCBI lineage: Eukaryota > Fungi > Ascomycota > Sordariomycetes > Ophiostomatales > Ophiostomataceae > Ophiostoma > Ophiostoma perfectum. The sequence continues at coordinate 8,618 of JANSLV010000107.1, forward strand.
AACACCAGTCAGCTGGCCAAGCAGGATCATGATGTTGGCGTAGATCACAGCGCGGCGGGCACGGGGCACGGTGAAGAAATCGAGCCACGGGAAGCGGCGGTTCTGGGCCTGCTCGTTGACGAGCGTCTCTTCCTCCTGGACAGCGGCAGTCATGCTATAGAACTCCTCGCGGGACTCGGCCGACTCTATGCCACGAATGCGCTTCCACACCTTGTAGGCTTCGAGAGGCTTACCGGCGTGCACCAGGTAACGGGGCGACTCGGGCAGGAACAGCATACCGGCAAACATGATGGTAGAGAACACGAGGGAGGAACCGAGAATGTAGCGCCAGTTGCCGTGGACGGGCAAAAAGATGGCAGAGACAGCGTAGCCGAGAACTTCACCGAGAGCAATGTTGAACTGATACAGAGACACGAGGTTACCACGGATGCGGCGCTCGACCGTCTCAGCAACGTAGACGGGCACGGTACCACCCTCCAGACCGACACCGACACCGAGAATAACACGGGCAGCGACAATCATGCCATAGTTCATAGCACCGGCCTCGAGGCCAGCACCAATAGTGTAGAGGACGATGGAGAAGATGATAGCCCACTTGCGACCAAAGTACTCGTTGCAGGGCGACAGGATAATGGCACCACCAACTGCACCTAGGGGCATGCCCGAGTTGACCAAGCTGTTCTGGTGGGTAGAAAGGCCCAGGTCCTTGGGAAGGAACAGGTTCGCACCCGAGATGAGGGACTGGTCCAGGCCGGACAGCAGACCGCCCATACTGGCAAAGGCGACGAGCAGCCATGTGAACTTGCGGGGATCGGAAAACTCGAGCTGGAAGAAGCCAGTGTCGAGGCCGCCGGCCTCCTCGAGCTGCCGCTCCATGTCGGCGATCAGAGTGTTGACCTGCTCATCGATATGAGGGTTGGCGTGCTCAACACGCTCTGAATCGGTCTTCATGATGTGTGGCTGTGGGGTAGATGAGGAGGAGGAAGAAAGATCAGAGATGAAGGGAGAAGATGAAGGACGAAGAAGATACCCCAATGAGAAGCAGGGTGAAACACACGAAGAGGGAAGAGGCTCCTTATGTAGAAAGATGGGACGATGGGGAAGTTGGGGAGAGTTGGGGGAGATGGAGATACTGCAGGAATGGGGAGGGAAATAGAGGAATGGGGGAGCCGGGGAAACGAGTCTTATATGTGATCTATTAACAATTGAGCGAGCTGTCACCCCATCCTCTCTGTACGATGCCAGCATAAATGTCTACCCAGGATATAACGAAAATTAAGAAATAAACTATATTAATTATACAACGCAAGCATACTTCCAGGTATCCCCTATTCTCCTCACCCCTCCCCTCATTCTCGTCTCCATCCTTCCCCCATCTTACCAACCCCGGTGGCACACATGTAACGGAGTGGATGGGGTAGAGGACAACTGCTAGAGAGGTATTTGTGAGACTGGGACACCGGGGACTGGGAGCCTGGGCAGGTGGCTTGACGGGTGACTGGTGACTAGAGGCTGGTGACTGGTCAGGCTGTGAATGGGCGGAGGCGTATGTATTTTTGTGTAATCGAAATCGGGCAAAACTTCCGTCTCTCGTGATGTCGATGCTCCATCCAGTGGATTGGGGAAGCAGAAAAAGACTAGAGCAGTTGGAGCCGTCATGTGGCATATCGTTGAGACAATCCCTTGCAGAAGCCGAGTTTACAAGAGCCGAGTTTGCAGGAGCCGAGTTTTTCGAGCCCAGGCGTCTAGTCGAGCCAGTCTATGTCCTGTTTTGTGTAATTTGTACACAAACGTCTATAAAATCTTCTCCAGATGGAGAACGGGGTGCGTTGTGGGAGTCCCCGGCCTGCAGGGTTGCAACGGGACTGAATAAACTAGATGCAAGAAGCAAGAAAAGAAAATAGCAGGTTAATAAATAAATAAATAAAACTAAATGAATAAAATAAAATAAAAGGACCCGGGCACCATCGCGTGTTCTCGCCCGTTTGAGACCAAAAATGGTAATAAAAGTACTGGCAATGCAAGATACATTGCTACAAACAAAGCGCAGAGTACTCGTACTCCGTAAAGCACAGGAGATCTTCGCTCTACAATCGCAGCGAGAAGGTTTCCAGACTGCAAGCGCTGAATAGGCCCACGCCGTAGTCCAAAATGTATACTCCGTGCATGGCATCTGCCGTCTTGTATACTCCAGCTCCCAACTTCTAAGATTCTGAGATTGCCTTGAATATTGCCTTCCAGGGTCCACTCACAACAGACAAACGGACGACAGTTGGACAGATATTCTGACCACGAGAGTCGTCCAAAGGCAGACACGCTGCTCGGCATCATCCTGCATGACGGGCACATACTCCGTATATACGGAGTATTTCTTTACAAGGCTGCGGAGTAGTTTGCCACTATGAATTCAAATGCAGGCCCTTCCCTGAACGATCCCACACCAATCGCAAGTGCCACTCCGATCCCCATAGTCGCTGCAAGTATCTTACCTTTCCACAATGTATTAACCCGGAGTAAGGCCGTCATTTTTTCAACTTTGCCTACGAACCGCACCACCTACATATCCAGTTTTGCCCTATTGCTTCTAGTATTACTCTAGTATTACGGAGCTGTCTGCTATTGTTAGCCTTTTGTGCTGGTGTGCCAGTGTCCATCTAAGCTTAGTCTACGAGTGTGCTTGTTCCAAAACGTTTATCCAGAACCAACGGCCGTATCGATTTAACTCTGCTTCCTGCAAAACAGGGATCGCGGGTGGCCAGACCCTGCTCCTATGCCAGCCACTGCTGATGTATCTTAGCTTTCCACTTTGTTTGAAGCCCAGCGTCGCAGTTTATCAGTGTCGTATTTTTGCCTGCTCATCAGATCCTTTTGAATACTACGAGTACGCCTACAGTTGCAGAGAGGACACAGACAGAAAACCCCGCTCCTCCCGACCCAGGGACTTTAGTGTCGTAGAGTGCTCGTAGCCGGTATTGTGTATCGTATCTTAGATATGCGTGCACCTGGCAGTATCTTACATTTATGCTCTTTGGTTAGACATCTGCCGATCCGTGGGGACTTTACCCGTTGGCTGCCTGGGGGTTTACTCGCCTGTCAAGATACCATATTGGCAGGGAGGAGGCAGAAGCTGATGCTCGAGTGGCCTTGTTCTGGAGGGCGTCAATCCTAGACAAGGCACAGTACTCACCACGCATCACACTGGAAAGACATCTGGAGGCATCGTATGTATGCCTGGCCCTTCTTACACATTCTCAATGGCTGGCAAACATGCACGACATCGTTTTAGCGGACGAACATGAGATACTCCGTACAGAGATCAATAATATCAGGAGTGAGTTGCTTTTGACCGTTATTCCCAGCATGATGTGATGCCCGACGATCGCCTGACACTCGTTGACGTTTTCGTCTCTTCTTTGTCCTGGATCTGCTCGTTTTCCTTCTTTCCTTCTTTCCTTCTGTTCTCTTTTTTATTCTTTCATTTTCGTCGGTCGTGCTCCTCCTAACATGACTTCATGTCTTTGCATACAGCACTTTTTACGGGGCCTGTCGCGCGTTCGGCGTTGCAGGACTAACAGAGCAAGGAGACCCTCTCAGAGTCATGGTCAGCCCCAGATTAAATAAGTCTGATCAAGCATCGGCTCCGCGTCAGCTTACGACATACGATGAGCTTTGATCCTTCACTCCACACTGTAGATAAATAAATGGATTTACGTAGTTACATATTTGTAGTCATAGCCAAGCAATGTGTTCGGAGATTTACTGTGTCCAGCCTGGCAAGCCCGAGAGCTTGACACAAGCTATTACAAGACTATTGAAGTATCACTCAAGCTTGACAAGCCACTACTCCGTATTCATCCCCCTACGTCGTAGACCGTCGCCTTGATCGACAGCGTTCACCTTGGCTCTTACTGTGAAATGGTCCCAAGACGGGTTAGTCCGCATGGCTTTTGTTGTTATTCGTTTACATGTTCAGATTCAAACTCAGATCCATATTCGATATGTTGAGTTCAAAGAGACGCAAACGCCGTTCTATAAAGACTCGTAGTGTACACCAACAGGCCGGCCGAGACCTTACTCCATCCAGCCTCAACATTTCGACGTGGGTAAATTCAAATCTCCAGAAAGTCCTTCTCTGGGGGAAGGGACGGAGAAGAAGGGGAAGCAGGGGAATTGGCTACTTCTCCATGCAACCGCCCCGTCATCCCCGGGCAAGCCACCGATAATTCAACAAAAGGTCTTGTGATCGATATGGAGCTGGGAGAAGAAAGGAAAAAGGTAAAAGCATGGGCGGGACCGTGTGTTTGAGTTGACAGCTCCGCAAAAATACATTTCAATACACCGCTCCATTTTTGAATAATCAGCGAGCATTCGCCCGTGCTCCACAGTTGTCGCGATAACCCACCGGCAGACGAACATCACGTCGTCGAGGCTCGCCAGCCCACTGAGTCTATCCCGTTCCATTGCGGCCTACTTCGGCATGACCACCACCTCGTTCTGCGGAGTACTCCGGTTTCTCCCTCCTTTTCAGGCTCGATTATCAATCTCGCGCTCGCTTCCCCTCCTCGCTACCCCCTTTTCTCCTCCCTCGTCTTCCTCTCCGCGTATGGGGGGGCCGAGCTGGACCAGACTTCTCCTGGGCAGAGTGAGGTCTTTCGCAGAGTAAGCTTACGCTATTGCGGAGTGTCCACGCGGAGCATGGCGCGGAGTGTGTAGAAAGCGGAGTGATGGAAACAGGCTAGACGTTGACTGTGCACACGAGCCAAGATGCCGATGCCGATGCCGATGCACCTCTGGGTATCAGACGACGTGATAATCTGGTGCATCGATAGCATCGTAAGCCATTAGCGAGGATGTTGCGAGAATTTGTCCGCTGGATCCTTTCGCCTGTCGTATGTCAAGCAGCATGGTGACAGCATGACCAACCCCGGTCATGCTTTACCAGGTTTTGTTTTTCGTCGAGGCATCTCTGTTAACTATATTATATCAAAATTTGCCATATCAATACGAATAAATATAGATATATAAATCGAGCTATATTCATGCGTAGTTATTCGGCAACGAAAAGGCCATATCAAAGTATTTCCCAGTGATAAATGTTAAGAAAGCATCAAAAGAAAAGATATCCATGACAAAATACTTAAACAAAATAGCATTTGATAAATTCTCAGGTTTTAATTGCAAAGGTATCTTACTACAAATCGTAATACTAAACAATTATCAGACTAGTTCAAGCTGAGTATTATATGAACACCGTGGATGGACTGGACTTGCAACCACAATTTGGATCGCCTATCAAACGGCTATTCAAATATCTAAACCTGTCAGGGGTCACATCCTTTACACCGAGTAAACTGCAACCGTAGGCATTGCGGATAGGTCTAATTATCTAATACACCATGCTACTGCTACTATGGTGCTTGTAAGAGCGAGTCCTTCTCCACATGGATATACAACTGAGAGTCTTTTGTAATGGTTCAGTAAGAAGAATTATCATATGTGAGTATCAATTAAACACGAACACCTTCCGCATCTTTAATTGAGACCTTGTTACCAGTGTTTATGCTTCCTCGAGTAGAGTATGCTGAGAGAAGCTGCGCTGCGTGACAATTACAGCACGGGGGCTGCCATCTGCTTCCCTAACTATAATCTTCACGGGACCGGTGGCGTTATACGCGTCTTGGATTATCTCGTTGGCGAGAGCGATGAGCTCCCACCGGTTCCGACTATGACCAGACCGTAAGATGCGCAACGGGATGCCACCGTTGTCAGCCTGTGGGTCCGTTGGGTTATCCATGAGCGATACCTCCTCGACGGATAGATTCGCTAAGGCCATGTGCCGCCGCAAGAGCTCGACTACAACCGCGTCGTTGTTGATTGGTACAAAGTTGAGCCGCCGGAAGAACTTGCCCTTGTCTGAGCCGTCCAGTATGTCATGTGGTGGCAGCCGCGCGACGCTGCGCTCCTCCCAGACCACAACGATGTTCTGCATATATTTTCCACGGGGCGGCGCCATGAAGTCTTTGATGCACGAAAGAGCAATCTCTCTGAATATAGCCAGCGGCTCTATATCCTTGGCAGTGACAGGCTCATGGTTTTGGATCAGCAGCAGTCTTCCCACAGTCGACTCCATCATGCTTGCTAACCGGCCTCTGCAGGTTTCACGAAGTGCTATTATACCCGGATCAGAATGGTCGTCCACAAGCCGGGGCCCGCCCAGAAGCTCGGACATGGCATGCTCGACCGTCTCTGGCGTGCCAAGGAAGCCCAATTGGTAGTACAGCGTGGCAAGTGCCGTACGAGCCAGTGTCGTCTTGCCGGTGCCGGCGTCCCCGTGTAATATAAACGCATGGGGGAAGAACTGCACAAGGTTTGGCAGCTGCTGATCTCGCATGGCGCTGGCGGACCGGCTAAAGCTCTCCAGCTCCAAGAGAATGTCTGCGTTGCCAACGATGCCATCCCTTCAATGGACATTCGACGCCTTCCCGGCCATGGTCGTCGTCTCGTCAAAATCGCTCTCCTGCAGGCGTTTGATGTCATCGGGAGGCGACGTGAGCCGCGAGTGGTAGTGCACCGCTGCCATCCTTGCAAGCCGCCCAACATACCGAGCGTTATCAAAGCCGGGCCGCAGTCGAGCTGCATCGAGCTGGTGCCGCGGCTTCATCTCAAGCGGTTCGTTTTGTGCATCTCTTAGTTTCAGCTCCAAGCGTTCGTCTCGCACCCTCGCAACAAGGATGTCTAGCAGCTGCTGCGTTGTGTATGGACGCAACGGCATGACTTGGCTGTCACCAGCAAAAAGCTGCCTGTAGTTTGCAAGCATGGGCCTGACCGGCTGTAGAATGTGCCGGCTCAACTCCTCATTTGAGACGAGGATTAAGATGGGCCCCTGCCCTCTAACACGGGGATGATCCAGCGTGGACGTGACGACCGACCGAGCGATGAATCGAGCTCTGTTCATCAAATTCTGCGAATCGTTGGCACCCGACCTAGGTCCTGCACCGTTACCGTTACGGGCGGCGCCTGCGTCAACTGGGATGTATGTCGTGTCATTGACGTCCTCGATGATAAAGACACCAACATTGCTGTCGTAAACAAGTGGCTTCCTGATAGCAGTCTCAACTTTATTTGGGGTCATCCTAGACAGGGATGCCACTGATATCGTATTGGTCTCTCGGCCCTTGACGACTCCAAGCTTTATGAACACATCGGCATACACCTTTGCAGCCATGCGCCGGCCCACACCGGGTGGACCAAAGATATACCGATGGAAGGAAGCAGGAGAATCACCACCGAATTGATTGCTAGAATCAGTTTGGCGCATGCCAGCTGCAGAAATTTTGATGATATTCTCTAGATCAGCCTTGACACTGTCGAGGCCTGGTAGACCTCGAAGCTCGGAATACAGGGGACTGCGTGCAGCAACTGTGTCGGGTGTGTCGTTATAGTACATATTTGTCCTTTCTCGCTTCCACACTGACGAGCCACCGCGGCCATCCTGCGAGGAAAATGCCCTGTTCTTTACAGTACTGAAGCTTGATACACTGTCTGGCATTGGCGGGGTTGTCAATGAGTTCGGCACTGATACGCATTCGGACGCCCGTGATTTCCCATCGCCTTGATAGGGTTCTGGGACCGTCACTGCAGCTTGAACGGTAGTCAGTAGATTTGCAGACAACCGCGGGCCATCTTCGCGTGTATTTTTTGCCATCAACATGTTTTGGCGGTTATGGGCTTGGGTAGGATCTGAACAATATCATATCTTGATAAATGTACGTTTCAAATAGCAAGCTCTTCTGACGGACAAGCACCCTTCTTTAGATACGCACGCACATCATCGAAGGTGTGTGGCTGGGAGGAACAATGCAAATACTAGGCAGATCGTTACAATATGGTGAGCCTTGATGTGCCAAGAACCCCGCACAGGCACATCTTATGCGCAGCACCAATGAACACCCGAAATCACTTTAGACCTGAGGCTATTTCGTGTTCAGCACGTGACAGTCCTGCGTCTCACGATGCTCCGAGGGTTACCGTAGGAGTATAAGCTACTGTGCAAAACCCATATACACAGTATTCACCACACCATTAATCTAGATGCCATATGGTAATGCGTACTAGACAAGTCGAAAATAAAAATCTACGGATTTCTGATTTCAGATGGTGGCCGCCCTGAATTTATAGTCATCCCATGTACTATTGTGCCGGTTCTCGAGCAAATTCGAGGATGGCTTATCTGCAATAAAAAAGCTTGAAATAGAGAGTGCGATTTTCCGACCACGATTGCCTTCAGGCCATACTTGGTTATTCTGCCCCGGCCGATATGGCGGAGCCCAAACCTGATGATTAGTCATCCAACGACGTCATCTCAACACCGCAGGCCGATCATACTCCGAGACTAAAGTTATCAAATACCAAAAAAGTCTACAATTGCAACAACAAGGACAACGATAAGAACTGCTACAAGAAAATGGCCTCCGTATCTACAAAATATACGCTCGCAAGCCGCGTCAAGGTACGTGAAACCGAACTGGTTGTGATTTGCAGCTATTGACTGACGCTCAACCCCACCATCTCAGCTGGCGGATGGCCGCACCATGCCGCAGATCCAGCTGGGCCTGTACATGATGTCTCGTACCGAAGCGCAGAAATCAGTCTCGGCAGCTCTTGCGGTTGGCTACCGTGGCTTCGACTGTGCCCAGATGTACCACAACGAGCGCGAGGCTGGCACAGCGCTGCGCGAGTCCCTGGCAAGCTCTGCTGGGCTGACCAGAGAGGATATTTTCTACACGTCCAAGCTGGCGCAGAACCGCGCCTCGTATGACGCTGTGCGTGCTTCTATCAGCAAATCGGTATCGGATTGCGGCCTTGGCTATATTGACCTGTTCTTGCTGCACAGCCCGTATGGAGGCAAGCAGGCGCGCCTGACAAGCTGGCGCGCGGTGGAGGATGCCATTGACGCGGGTGAGATCCGGTCGGGCGGTGTCAGCAACTACGGCGTGGCCCATATCGAAGAGCTTGTGGCAGCGGCCCGCATCCAGCCGGTCGTGAACCAGATCGAATCACACCCGTTCAACACGCGCACGGACATCCGGGACTGCTGCAAGATGCACAGCATTCTCATTGAGGCCTATGCGCCACTGGTTCGCGGCATGCGCATGCAGGATGCGACCGTGCTCAGCCTGTCAAAGAAGTACAGCTGCTCACCCGCACAGCTGCTGGTCCGTTGGTCGCTGCAGCACGGCATGGTGCCATTGCCCAAGAGTGTGCGCAAAGACCGGATGATTGAAAATGCAGACGTGAATGGGTTCGAGCTCACGGCCGAGGACATGTCGAAGCTGGACAGCCTTGATGAGCATCTAGTTACTGACTGGTAGGTGTTCACCGTTGTCGATTTCAGAATGCTCACTTGCTAACAATATTATAGGGACCCGACGGACACTGAGTGAGCATAACATTATGTCGTAAGTATGACCGACAAACACAATAGACTATCTATCGATAGCATGAAGTAGGGCTTTAATTGATTTAGCTATGATACTTACACAATTTGATAAAGAACAAGGTTAAAAATATAGAAAATACTTTAGCAATACAGATAATCGGGTATACGCGCCGTGTTCCGTACCCTTTCAGAGATACACTTCTTGTCAAGTATATTGTTCCAGACTCTCTTGCACTAAGTCTCTTCAGTTCGGCAGTGTCTGTAGCCTGGGCCAGTAGCGGCCATTCTTGTAGAGGACCTTTATGGCGCACTGAGCAATCGGCGCTCTATGCCTATGTCCCTTGAAGCGCGAGGGCGTGTATACGACAAAGTCGTCCTGGATCAGCTCCCATTCCAAACGCTCTGGAGACATACGGCTATAGTCTTTCGGGGTCGGTTTCGAAGGTGTGTAGAAGCCGGTGTCGCATTCTCCAGCCTCGTCGTCGGAGTAAGGCACGTGGGCATCAAAGGCTTCACAGCCGCGACAGAAGTAGAGGGCGATTCCGCTTTCGGTGTTGGATACGATGCCGACTTCCCCGTCGTACAGGGTGCGCTGCTTTACCTTGTCCATATTGAGTACAGGAACGGCCTGGTCCGCATCTTCCGGAACGGAGTGGTCGAGAAACTTGATGTCGATGGTAAAGTCTCCAGGCTGGCTCGGCACAACACTGATGATTACCGACTTGTCCAAGATATAGGGATGCTTGATGGACATGTTGAAGTCAAAACGAAGGACCTTGTCGATGGGATTGCCATCCAAGTGCAGCTGCTCGAATGCGAATGTGGCCTTGGCGCGCGGCGTAAAGCGGCGGGGTGGGCACGACACTTCGGCACACACCATGCTGTCGAACAGCAGCCGGTCCTTCAGGCTCAGCTGGAAGCGCCTTCGCGAAGACGTGAAAAAATCGTGCAAGCAGAGCTCCAGGCTCGGCTCGGTGGCAATGAGCATGCCCCCTGTGGTGTCCCGTACGTTGGCCTTGTTGATCCGAGGCCGCGACAGCCAGTTGCGCAGCGCCGTGACCGCGCGACACTCCCTGTCCTCTCTGGCAGCCACTGTTGACCTTTCGGACTTTTTGGGCTTCTCATCATGCTTTTGCCAGCCGCCTGCATATTCCGTGTGCTCGACCTTGATATCGACATCTGTTTTGGAAGAAAACGCGGAAGACATGCTGAAGGCAGGAGGTGGAGTCGGCGAGGGTAAGGTGAGACAAGATGGATAGGGTGGATCTGCAGTGTGCTACCGCGAAAGCTTATTTTGCGGGTCAACGGCCGATGTGTGCACGCCGAGATAATGTAGTGATGAGATGAGGATGCAAGGTGAAGGAAAGTATGTTTCGATATTGGTGAGAGAACAGCGAACAAGAGTAGGAAAGAGAAAAGAGCATATCACAGGCGATGAGAGCCGGTTATATGCCACTCGAGCAGGGCTACACTCATATCCAACCGTCTAACGAGCGCCGTATTTCTGTGATGCTGGGGACTTGAGAATGAGTATGAAGGAGGGGACTAGGCCGTAGTAGCCATGTGCCATGCTAAGGAATTGAGTACTTCTAGCTAGTCGAAAGTACTGAGTGCACCTCATTGTCGCCACAGCTTTATGGCACTGTGACTGTCGTCGACTTGCAGACAGGGATATACCATTCAAGGGAAAGCTCTGACAGCTCGAGACTTGGATACTAGCAGCTCGCCGTAGAACAACACTCGTATGATATATGGGTAGCAACTGCTGTTGAGGTTATATTTCTCACTCGCTCACAGGGTACGCGAACATGGGCCTATATACGTACCGGTAAGGCAAATAAAATACCAACATGATTAACTGACTCCAACAGCACCGACTAGTCACATGAACTTTCCTTAGTCATCAGAGGCCGTTTATATCGAAGCAACTGGCGGGACTTCAAAGGTGGTTGCTATACACGGACAGGTGCATCAAGATGTGTTTATATTCAACAGTGAGATAGCTGCGACAGTCACCCATTTCTGTAGATGTCGATTCCGACCAGAGTGTCAGGTCCAAGAGGGACTGCTGGGACGGGGCTATTCAATTTGCTCAGTTGATACAAGCACATGTGTCAACAGTGCTGTTTCATAAGGATAGTGGATAGTGAATAATGGGTAGAATAATGCTAACTGGGATGTGTGTGGTATATCATGTCTGTTCTGCTATTTGGTTTCATCACGATGGGCCCTTTATGAGTTGTCCAGATCTATAAATCTGTGGATGTTCCATATTGACATTGAAACAGACGCGAAGACTAAACACGCTGATAGACAATAATGGCATAGTCAAAGCGGCATTCTGAATGCATTGGTACCCAGGAATCACCTCGCAATTGTGTATGTGCGGCGGAGTTAGCTCGGACTCCTCATGCCGAGCTGCTTCGTCGTCGTGCGCGATGATTGGCCAGCAATGCGCTCAACGTTTGTCAAGATCATAAGCTCTCAAAATCTCAAGCTCTCACGGCTCGGGCAGAAATAGCTATAACAGTGAGCTCACTTATCCGCAAGCGATGGCCATTAATTGGGATCATGGACTTCCGTTAGCTGGCCTACCACGTTGTGCTGATTCAACGTTTATGCAGGTGTGAGGTGATGTTTGAGGAGACGTCAACCGAAATGCGGAGTGCATCTCAAGCCAAGCTACTTCCACACGCCCGCAGCAATGATGATGCATCTGACAACACATGCAACCAGCTGTTGTGTGCAGCTCTCCGGAAAGATGGCAGTGGGATGTGGCACCGAGCTGTGATTCCAGAGGTTAATTTCTAGGCTGAGATGGGAGTTCTTTAAAAAAGCAAACGAATGAAGAGCCAACGTAAACAACGGCTTCTTGCTATTTTTGTAATGAGACAATAGCAGAATATGTAGCTTATTGTTGTGTAGAATTCTGACTTGCCATGTCGCCATGCAAGGAAAATGAATAAATACAGTAATATCAAAGTAATAACAATGGATCAGATAGCGCAAATGCACCTTACGATGCATGCAGGACGCTACCTGGAACATCTGCTTCCCGGGCACGACGGGGTAGCTAGCTTACCGTCTGTTAGCCGGCTGGCCAATGACATCACCGGGCATGCGTGAAATCCACGAGGAAGGAGCGCTGGGGAGAGGGGAAGAGGGAGAGATCGCGATGGCAGTGGGGCACAGGCATCTTGACCGCTATGTGTATTTCGCACTGTGACGAGTGGCAGGCGGCAAGTGCTGTGAGCCAGTCACAGGGCAGGAATTAGTATTACGGCAGCGAACAGGTCCTATGGCAGGCCGTGCACGACAACGCCAGAAGAGAAGATTGCGGAGGTGGGGCATAGTATACATACCGTGTGGGACTGTATACTCGTAAGCATAGAGTGCCCCGCGTCATTGGCTCTCCACAGGCCATTCCACCTGCCTGGGCCATGCGCATTCGGTCATCTGGTAGGCATTGGGCTGTGGTTGTCAGCCTGATGCACTATGCCGTTCCTTACTCCCGTGCTCCCTAGTGCCTGTCCATCCACCTTCCTCCCTAAGATGTCTTGTGCGTGTCGCCTCTCCAAAGGTCAAAATTCGCGAGGTGTGTGTCCCAGCATCCGGGATTGGCCGAGGCAAAGAAGCAAGATATCCCAGCAAGCAGCAAGCATCGAAATAAAGCAGCATCCCCCGTCCTGCGATATTAGCCGTCTTGTCTTTGCCATCCGCACTCTCTTATCAACAAACATATCGGCATATCAACATATCAATACGTATATATACGCCCGGCCGGACAGTCGCGATAACCGACGAGCGAAACCAAGCGAGAGGCCGACAGCAGGCAGTAATTCGCGACCACCGAAAGAAGGCCTTTGAAGCGAAGCGCGATTTTGTCATTCGGCTGGCCTTTTGTCTTCGTCATACTGCTTTCTGATTGCCTTTTCTTGCCCTGCACTCTGTGGCTCTATTGATTGACACCAGCCCTTGTCTCGGCGTTCCATCCCATCACATTCACTCGATGCTGGTTGGCTGAGTAAGACACCCCAGGGCAGACAACGACATCCGCATCTGCAGCAGGGAACCACCTGGCACACCTTCTTTTTCCGTTGGTGTCTTTTGGCCCCATTCCTGCACACCAAAGCGGCATTTTTGTCCCTCTTCGTCGTTCCTATCGCCCAGCTGGCATATCTTAAGCGGCGAGGACACTCCTTACATCTATCTGGGTCTCTGGATATCTGGACTCCCGTGGGGGTGTGGTTTATATCTGGCGACGAATCCCACATCCATCCGACTTTCGACTTTTGGCTTTGAACTGACGTATGACTCGTCCCTGAGTATCAGCTTGTCTGCCGTCGACTTCGACAAACAACCATCTACGCCGGCTGCAACCGCCACCACTGTACAGCACACGACACTCAACAGTGTTACCATCCTCTGCAATGCCCTCCTCACAACGCCCCTTCTTCCTGTCGTCCTTCTTCGCCGCCTTCCGTCAGCAGCCTTCTACCGGCACGTCGCCATTATCGTCGGCAGCAGCAGCGGCCGCGTCCTCGCCACAACATGCCAACAAGCACACATCTGCACAGGCCGGCGACATCGTCGCCGCGGTCGCTGCGGCAAACTCTCACTCACATTCACACCCGCATGCGCATCCATCACCCGTAACCGAGGCCGTCCCGGCTTCTACGGCAACGTCTCTCGCCACAGCGTCCGGCACCACATCTTCTCCGGCATCCCCGCCGCCATCCACGGCTCGCTCGATTGCATCATCAGCGGCAGCCGTTGCAGCGGCTGCCATTACCGGGTCCCAACGACTGCACCACTCGCACCGGCAGGCCATCCCCATCCAAGGTGCCTCGTCTTCCTCCTCCTCTCCACACCACCACGCACACAACGACGACGTGCCGGCATATTATGGCGGCGGCTACTATACCGGCCCCAGCAGCCGGCGACGCGGTAGCGACAGCAGCAGCGAGGGTTTTCGAGACGTCATGGGCGCTGATAAGTGGTACATTGGCGGACGCACAGCAGCAGGCGAAGAGCGCTTCTTCAAGCTGGGCGTCGTGCGGCGAGTCCGCAGCGGCGACCGTCTATCCCTCGACCGGTTAAGTCTGTAGGGAGATGGAGATGAAGCGTAATGACGAATGAACAAAAAATGCTCTTTTCTCTACACTGTTTACTACTCGGTATCTTTTATTACCATTCGTCTTCTGGTACAAATTGTCACGTGGTCGCTGACAGGCGTTTTTATATCTTTTTTCCCCGGGGAGAAACTTGGGATGATGTCCATGCCCGGCTCACGTGGCTTGCATGGCGGCGTTTGGGCTTGTTTATGTCGGTTTGCGGTTAAAAGGTCTTTTCCATAAATACATTACTATATCTGAGAATTTCAGTTCCATCTATTCATCTATTCATTGATCCATCTATGCCTATGACTGCGCAATCTACCACATGAACCGCTGCAGACGGCCACCATCGAGGACCGTGCCGTCGGCAGCACGCCACACGTATGGCCGATACAAAAACATGTACATGGTGGCCACGTTGATAGCGACGAACCACACGGTCTCGAGCAGCAGGCGCACGTCCACCTTGCCGCGCGTAGAGGCCGGCACGAGCAGCCGCCAAAACACCCACGGCAGAATAAAGTAGCGCGGCTCGACGAGGGGTGCCGTCACGAGCGACAGAGACGTTGCCGCAAGCCACAACAGTGCTGTGGTGGTTGTCGGGCCTGTGCGGGCCGCCGTGGCCGCGCCGTCTTCGTCTTCATCTAGGAAGCTCAAGAAGACATGAGCAGGTCGAGTGGGGGCAGCTTCTGACACAGCCCCCTCTTCCTCTTCCTCTTCCGGCTTTTGCTGCTTGCCCTTGCCCTTCCTCACCTTTTTATCTTTTTGATCCTTCTTGCCCATCTCCTTTTTAGGTGTATCGACAACCGGCTCCGTGGTCGGCTCGACTGCCTCGTGCTCAGTAACCTGGCCGACGAACGGCGAGTTGTAGTTGCCCGCTATTTGCTCGTCTGCGCCCGGGGCTGCCCACAGAACGCGCCAGCACGCCCAGGCAGATATGCAGTAAGCAGGCACCAACGCATACCGGATCAGGCTGTGCCGGATAGTGTATCGGAACACATAGAACATGTAGTGGCGGTTGTCCGCGAGCGTGAAAGGGTGGACGAGGGTGTTGTAGCGCACAATCGCCAGCATCGCATCAAAGACGGCCACAAGGTAGAGGGGGTAGTATGCCTTCTTGACAAAAATGACATGTAGCAGTCGTAGCAGCTTGTTCTCGCTGGCATACGTGGCAACTGTGAGAGGGGGCAATGGCGCGTCGGTTGCGTCGTCTTTTTTTCCTTCTCGGGCGGCAGCCGAGCCCGCACCATTAAAGTAGGAGACCGCACGGTTTGCGTAGCCTGCGGCGTGGACAACAAAGAGCGGTGCCGAAAAGAAGGCCATGAGCGCCCACACGTACAAGAGCTGTGCAAAGTGAAGCGTCGCGACATGGTTGGCCTTGTCGCCGAGCACGACACCGCCGTTCCATGCGACAAAGCCGGCAAAAGATGCAAGAATGGTCAGGTGCGGCCACACCTGGCGCAGCACAGCAGGGACGTTGCAGACGGCAGCGATGCCGACGCTGGCAACCAGCGACAGCGCCCAGTCGTCGGGCCAGCTCGCGCTCAGCGGTGGGTCGTGCACGTCGCCGTGCGCATACTTCCAGCTGTAGAGAGACATCATCTCGGGCAGCGAGCCGAACGGTGCTGTGCCCTTGGCCGCCTCCTGCTCCTGCTCGCGCAGCTTCTGCGCCAGCAGCTTTTTGCCGCACGTGGCGCGCACACGCTTCACGGCGTGCACCGCCTCGAGACCGCCCATATAGACGACAACCCAGAAAATGTTGGTCTGGCGGAACGCGAGGGATACGAGGCCAAGCAGGATGGCTGCCAAGTCGGTCCAGATAGGCGCCGTCTCCGGGCCCAACGACACCCGGTACAGGTGGTTGCGGTAGGCTAGTAGCACCGCTAGCGTAGAGTAGACGTCGGTATAGTAGAGGGCCGAGAAGAAAAACAGCACGGGGAACAGTGCGACATTGATTGCCGAGTGGAACGCATACAGCGAGATGAGGCGGTTCTCCTTGTCCTTGTGCTTCCCCTGCGACGCCTCGAGGGCAGCACGACAGGACGACGCGGCCACGGCGACCAGCATAATAGCCACATTGTTCGCTGCGCGCAGGGCCCAGACGGAGCACCCATCACCGGCTCCCGAGCTGTCGGCCGCCGTCCTTTTCTTTTCGTCGCCGCCCGTCCAGAAGATCTTGAGCGCCACGGACACTACGTAGAGGCCCGGAGGCGTAGTGATCTTGTCGTCCCAGTCAAACCAGCGGCCGTCGCAGTATGTCTGGGCCTGGGGAATGTGGAACACCTCGTCGAGGTATGCCTCGGGCACCAGCGCCAGGACGCGTGCGAGCCATGACTTTGCAAAGAGAAACAAGAATGTGACGCCCGCAATGAACAGCAGCGGGCGGCCCTTGGACAGGCCCGACGGAGCTGACGCTGACGATGAATCTGCAGCTGATGCCTCTGATGGAACCGTAGACCTGGGCTCAGTCGTCGACGCAGGCTCGGTGGTTTCGCTGTCGACGCCGGCAGCGCGCTTGGCAGCAGAGGCAGCCGCCTGCAGTGCAGCTGCACCTTCAGCTAGCGCGTTCGTGTCGGCTACGGGCTTGCCCCGACGCTGCCTGAAGCTCACGCCCAGAACCCAGGCCTGCCATGTCAGGCCAGGCAGAGCCAGCAGAGTTGATGCGAGGAAAGCTTTGAGCTTCGGGTCGGACAGCGAGAGCGTCGCGCCGCCGCCCTCAGAAGCTTGTGCTTCCTCCATGGCTATTTGGTAGTTTGGTAGGGAAGGCTTTGACAAAAGAAACAAAATGGCTGACTATATTTAAAATATTAGTAGACGAGATAATGTAAAGACAAAAAGACAAAAGCACAAAGCAGCGGCGAAGCTGAGGGATGGTTTACCTCTCGTAAAGGTGAGGTCGACGCCACGTGTTGTAGAGGTCTGGCAAATTGGTAGTGATTTAGCGTGGTGTCGCGCCCGTACTAAACTGACTACAGCAGTTACACAGCAGCTGGGTAGCTCCAGACAGCTCGACAAGGCGCAAGAGCCGCAACCACATACAGCGAAATGAGGAGCTGCAACGTAACTACACGACAAATCACATCTCAGGTTCTCTTTATCGAAGCTTTATTCTTCACAATATAGCGGTGATAGGCTGACAGTGTTTTAATGTCTATTATGCTGCATTTGTACAAATAAAATCTACCAAACCACCCAGCGAGACAGCCCGTCTGAGGCCATCCCTCTCACGTCCTCCACAGCATACGAAGCATTTAAAAAGGCTGCATTGTGTATTGTTAGCCGTGTTCTTACATAATCGAGAATACGGGTGTATGTATATCAACTTACAGAGTCGGCGGGGTGGATGTTCTTGGTGAAGTAAGGACCGATGACGGGGATTTTCTGGTCGGTTAGCCATATGATGATGTCAATTGTGCCTCCAGCCTAGCTTCAATCTTCTACATACCTGCAGGATGTCGGTCTGCACCCGGGGGATACCCGAGGCAAAGAAAAGGACGGCAGCGCCGGCGGCAACACCGAAAGGGGCAATGGTCACACCGCTGGTAGATGTTAGTAGCTGTCGCAGAGTGCTGTCGGAGCCTATGGTCGGCGGTCGAGCAGAAGCAGCAGCGAGACAGACGCGAGACGCGGAAGAGAAGGGCCGTGGTTCGCGGTAAGGTAGTCCTGTACAAGACAGCCGAATCTCGTCCACAGCCATCCATTACTTTGCTACGTCTCGTCGTTCGCCGCTTCTGCCCGTTGCCGTCTCCAGGGTTATGTCTGTTGTCGAGGGACTCACTAGCGGAGCAAGGTCTTAGGGGTAGCACCCTTCAGGTGAGCCTGAGCATGGTACCTGGATGGGTTAGTATATCTAGTCGTGTGGGTTCAGTGTTTTGCCTGCGCCGATGCTTGTTCCGAGGCTGGTTCTCTGTGCTGATATCTCATTCTGTTCTTCGCCTTGACCCCGAATCAGTCAACGTGCCGTGTGTAGGTTCGTGAAGCTGGCTGTCCGTCGGCTAGGTGTCGTATGGTTATATGTTCGCATGCTCGCCGACTCAGGAAAACGAAGAGCCATTGAATTCCGCGGGAAGACCAACACAAAATGGATGGCATTTTCAGTCAGTCCTGGGTGGAACGAGGTGTGAACTTGTCAGGTTGTGTCGTCGTCGTAGTCGGATCATACGGTCGGCGGGGTTCTGGTTGTCGTCGGGATAGGCAGAGAGACGAAGACACAGACAGTGCAGCACGCATAGCAGGACGTGGATGATAGGAATGGCCGCTTACTTGGGGCCGTACTGGCTCTTGAACTGAGTGGACTGCATAGCTGTTAGTAATTCGGTTCCCAATCCTGTATTCCGGCGTCGGGCCGCATATCATTTACGGCCCGGCCGGGAAGCCTGACGCGACACAACGTGTTGTTGGTGCGCTAAAAATACGCACAGAGAAAGGCATTTTTAATAGAGAAGGCGGGAGTGCCGGTTTCTGTGAGAGAGGAGAGGTGGTGGGTGGGAGATAGTGATCGCAAGTCGTGATGTATTTTCGATGTTTCGCTGATTTCGCTCGGCTGCGATATATTTTACGCTTTTGCTATTTGCTGGTGAGGCCAATAGGCGGGCGGACAAAGCCGGGCAGGTGGGACGGTGCTCGTTGTAAAATGACTAATCAGTGCCTGAGGCAGACAACGGGGCTCACAGGCCAATCATGCACCTCAGTTTCAAAGCTTGTGCGCAAGAACCACTAGTCCGTTCCTGGACTGTTTGTATCTCTGTACCTGCCCATTCGTACCTTTGTACCTTTTCTTGAAATGATGTGGGTCTCAGCTGTGTACAGGCAAGCAACGCAAATCCTCACAGAGCTCAAGCTCAAGTCATTGTCACTGCCGTTCCAGCTTCAGGACAACCACCACGACGCCACCGCTCTCGTACCGAGATGGACAAGTTTATCGATGCCCGATTCGACCGTGTCGAGAAGGCACTGGCTGTCCTCATCGACTCGATCGCCAACTACAACCCATCGCCAGCGCTGGCCGAGGACTTGCTGACGGCAGACCGAGAGCTCTCCGGCGGACTGCTGAAGCGTGAGTGTGCTCTCGGATCATGACGTGATGTCTGTAGGCGCATAGTACTGACGCATGCAGTGCAAGACCACCAGAACAACCACTTGCGCATTCTCAGCTTGCGCGCCGAAGTCGCAGCCCTCGACAACCAGATCAAGTCCACCATCCAGACCCTCGCGAACAGCCGCCGCGACATGCTGCAGACCCCCGCAACTATCTTCCCCGACGACAACACCGACAACCTTGCGATTCGCGACCAGACAAAACACTATCCATTTACGTATGACCAGCTCATGTCCTATGCGCGTCGCATCAGTCGGAACACGGTGCCGGGCCAGGGCCAGAC
Organism: Ophiostoma perfectum; assembly: GCA_029298845.1. NCBI lineage: Eukaryota > Fungi > Ascomycota > Sordariomycetes > Ophiostomatales > Ophiostomataceae > Ophiostoma > Ophiostoma perfectum. Next base: position 28,555 of record JANSLV010000107.1, read on the forward strand.
AGACGGGTCCGAATACTTTGCCCAGTTCGGGCTTACCAGCGACAACGTTGCTGCTGCAGCAGCGGCGGCCAATGGCACCAACGGAGTCGACCAGTCTATGCCAGGGACAGCTGCACCGACACCGGCACCGACGACGCCAGGCATTGCTGCGACGCCCGGCGTCAATGGCACACCAGCACCCAACTCGATAGCACCAACAGGGGCTGCAGCAGCAGACACTACCCAATCTGTTACAGCACCCACTGTGCCTGACCTGCCACAAGACCTGCAGCGCTATGTGTCGCCCATGGTCGGCACTATCTTCTCGCCATGGCCGATGCCGGACCTGATGCAGCAGGGTGCATTACGAACGCTCAACACACTGTCCGAGGCGCAGTATCGCGGCCCGCCCGCGCAATATACATCCACACCGCCAGTGCCGGTGCGTTTCGTCTCTCTCGAGGAGCAGGAAGAAGAAGAACGGCAAAAGACAGCTCGCGAGGCCGAAGAGCGTGAAGCACGTGAGGAGCGGCAGCGGCGCATGGAGGAGGCAGCGGCTGCAGGGGCACGGCATAGCGGCGGCGGCGGCGGCGGATACTCACATGGCGGCGCAAGCGCACAGCCAGCGGCACCAAGGCAGTTTGCATCGGCGCTCGATATGGACGACGACGATGACTAGACGCGACAGACTCGCGGCGTGGCGTATCTATGGGATACATTTATACACTTGATTGCTCTTGCATAGCATATGTACATTGGTCGTCTATTTTACTTGTCTATTTAATACCAGCGCAGTCTCTCTGTTCACGCTCGTGTGGTCATATGTGTGCGCCAGCAAACTTTAGGAACGCCCGTGCAATCGTCTCGCCGTCGTGCTTGCTGTCGACAACGTCAATGCCCGGCTGGTAGATCTCGTCGGTCAGCGCGCCGAGGCTGTGGCGCACGTCCAGTATCTCGCGCACGATTCCGCCGGTAAACTCGGGGTGGCCCTGTACAGTGACAGCGCGACCGGGCAGCAGCATGCCCTGCACCGGACACTTGGTCGTCGATGCAAGAGATGTTGCGCCCTCCGGCATGGCCAGCACGGCATCGCGGTGCATCTGGTGAATTCTCTGCGGTGTGTCAGAAGCTGCATTAACAATGTGTAGCAAATAAAAAAAGAAAACATACCAACGACTCGAGGCCAAAGAACGCCTTGCCGGCATCAGACAGATCGACGTTGGTGACGCTGACCTCCCAGCCATTGGGGCTGCGGTCGACAGGGCAGCCCAGGGCGCGGCCGATGATCTGGTGGCCGAAGCAGATACCTAGAATAGGGACGGGCTTGCCACTGGGCGAAGCGCCTGGCGCTGTCGTGGCTAGTGTCTTCTTGGTAAACTCGACGAGGGCCAGGATCCACGGGTCGTTGTCGAACGAGTTGTGCTTGGAACCCGTGATCAAGACGGCATCGACCTCGGCCAGGTCGGGGTACGCTGTTGGGTCGCTGACAATGTCGTGCCGTGTGATGGTCAGGACCGATTCGAGTGGTGTTGGGGCCACAGCGCGGCGAAACAGGTCCGTGAAAACACCGCCGTAGTTCTCGTACTTGGCCACCGTGCCTGGCATGGGTGTGTCGGCCATGAGGACGGCAAGCCGCAGTGGTTGTGTCGAGCCCATTGTGTAGAAGTCGGAGGTGGGAGGTGGGAGGTGAGAGGTGAGACAGCTCTAGATATCTAGATAGCTTTGGATGCAAGGGCGGGCTGTAGAAATCAAGTGGGTGCCAAGTCGACTGAAACTGAAACAAAAGAATGGTGGGTAGTGAGCGTAAAATGGAAATGTGTCAGTTATCACGACATCCACTCGATGCGCCGGCCCGGCAGGTATTAAGAGGACCCCTGATAGTGAGTAATACAGTATTATTACAGCAATCCTGGGCAAATCGCCGCCCGTCGGACCCTGATAAGGAGCGCCTGTGACAATAGCGTCGCCGCGGGGTCTTATCAGTCGCCATCGGCCCCCATAGCGCCGTTCTCGCTTCGTGCTAGCCCGTTCCATAAAGGTCGAGCCGCGCCAGCCTATTACAGGCCATGCATTCAATGAATTTAAGTGATGGCAGGGCCGGTTGATGACGTCCGTACTGCATCCAGCATTTCTGCCCACAGTGGGGATTTTGGAGCTTCACTTTTGCGTTTTTGTACACAGCTTTGGTTGCGACTGCATAGTACGATACATACCACCTACGCAATAATAATAAGAAATGCCGCCACGGTCCCTGGCTGCCTTTTTAAAGGCCGCCCGTGCCGCCCTCAACACGCCCGCGGCTCGACGACCAAGCCCATTGACCATTGTCGTCGGCAACGAGAGTGCAGGTAATCAATTCTGGGAGTAGTATTCCATATTTAGTTATATAACCCATACTAATGGACAGATCTCGACTCGTTATGCTCGGCTGTTCTGGCGGCTTACTTCCGGTCACACACGCCGCAGCACAACGCCGCCGACACGCTGCACATCCCGCTCTCGAACCTCCGCCGTGAAGATCTTAAGCTGCGGCCCGAGCTCGCAGCAGCTCTTTCTTCCACGTCTTCTTCCAAGCAAACATCAGATGCCCCTGGCATTTCTCTCGACAGCTTAATCACGCTCTCGGACTTGCCCGAGGACCTCACAGCCGCCGACACGCGCTGGCTGCTCGTCGACCACAACGCGCTCACCGGCGAGCTTGCCCGCCGTTTTTCCTCGAGCGTCATCGGCTGCATCGACCACCACGTCGATGAGGGCTCTGTACCACTGCCAGATGCCAGTAAGGGTTTCGGTCCGCGCGTGATTGAAAAGGCGGGTAGCTGTGCCAGTCTGGTCATCAATGAATTTAGTGCCAGTACAGCCATGGCAGCTGACACAGCCGACATGACTGCCTTGAAATACATTTGGAGCCGACTGGCTGCCGAGGAGCCCGATGTTGAGACAGACCGCACTCTGGCACGCCTTACACTAGCACCCATCCTGATCGACACTTCCAATCTCAAGTCGCCAAGCAAGACGGTCGATGTCGACCGCCAGTCGACGTCGCTGGCCGAGGCCGTCCTGGGTGTCACGGCCGGCGGCAACGCGCCTCTGTTTCCGTACGACAAGGACCCCGAGTACGAGCGCACTGTCTTTTTTGAAGAGCTGTCGCGCCTCAAGGACGACATCTCCAAGCTCTCATACAATGACATCCTGCGCAAGGACTACAAGCAGTGGCACGAAGAGCCGAGCACAGCCACATCTGGTCAGACGCCGCTCGCCCTCGGCATGTCTACCGTGGTCCAGGGCTTTGGCTATCTATTGAACGAGATTGGCGACAACGAGACGCTGTTCGAGGAGCTGCGCGCATTCGCAAAGCACAGAGACCTGGACATCGCCGCTATCATGACCGTCCAAACGGACAAGAAAGCTGGCTTCGGCCGTCAGCTGCTGATCTGGGCCTTCAACGAGCGTGCTACACGTGCAATGCGCATATTTGTCGGGACCAACACGGAGCGCCTCCAGCTTGCACCATGGGGCGACGGAAAACTAGACAAGGGAATCGCCACAGAACCCAACGAGTGGCGCGCGTGCTGGACACAGGGCAGTCTCGAGTACAGCCGCAAACAGCTAGCACCCTATCTGCGCGAGGCCATGCGGTCATCGTAGAATTTGGTCCGTGGACCGCTGTTTTTAAATCGTGATAAGACTGTAATTGTACTAAAATAGATAAAGAACATACAATAACACCAAAACGCCGCTGTGCATCCTTAATGTCTAGCTCTAGATCATAATGTATCCTACAAATAGCACTTAGTAGCACATGAGAATCTTCTTCAAAGATCTAGAAACGTTCTACCAGGAGTTGTCGGAACCTGTCACCCATAGCATCGATGACTAGAGTCGTGCATGGTGGCTTGGGCCCGACACTGACTCTTTCTGGCGGTGGCGGTGTGCTACCCCCAGCTGGAGTACCGCGCTCTGGTGATGGGTGCCGGCTGCTCTTCGCACTCGAGAATCCGGTTATGAACCCGTCTCCCTTGCGGCCCCATCTGCTGCCCAAGCTGGTGTTGCCGATGGCACCAGCACTGCCAATATCATTGAGGACATTGCCATTGGCCGTCTTTCCTGTTGCCGCTACATTGGCAACTTCCCGGCCATACCGGACACGGCCCTCCTTTGTTGCAGGTCCAATGACTGTATCATCCAGCAGCTCCTGCCACCGGGCAATGAACCGGCCCGACCCCGGCGCTCTCTTGCCAGGGCTGGCCGCCTCCTTGGAGGGTGAGTTGTTTTTCCCTCCATAGATCTTATCCAGCAGTGCCTGTCTTTCCTGGGTAGCTGCAGCATCGAGTGCTGTCAGATACTCGACATGTGTGTCGAGAATTCGGGATACCTCAGACTGGACATCGGCCGGCAGTGCACTGAACATTGCATTCAGCTCCCCGCTTAACGCACCGGCACCACCGTTCAGCCTCGAGTCTTTGGGCGCCACAGTCTCGGTCGTTGCGTCAGGTGTTTTCTGGGCATCGGCCCTGAACATTTTGATCGTCTCGACAGCCCATCCACGAAACATGTCCCGGATCTCGGGCGTATCGTGCGCCACGCGGTGAAGCCATTTGTACAACATGTGCCGGTTGTCGGTCATCCAGTTTACGTAGTCTTTAACTGTCGGCGTCGTGGAGGACTTGCTTATGGTAATAAACTCACCGATAAAGCTCTCAATGTCCGTAACGTGCTCTTTCAGGTCGATCTTGTCGTGGATACCACGGATAATTGGGTCAAATGCCGCCATGCCATCGCGCACAGCTTGTGTGAAGAGGTCTGGGCTTTGCCGGCAAAACACATTTGTGATCTCACGGCGGTCATGGATCGACAACAGCGCTGCATAGTATTGGGCACACTGCGCATGCTGAGCGTCTGTGATCGACGCAGCGAGGGCCACGTCAAACGATTCCAAGATACATACCACCATAGACCGTCCTTGGTCCCGGCTTTGACGCCGCACGGCTTCGTGGTGCGAACGGGGAAGTGCCATGTAGTCTTTGATGGTGGTCAGCTGTGCCTTGGTAGGACCGTCTTTGGCCTTTTCAATCTTCTCAGCGGCTTTTTTGAAGTTGGAAGAGTCGTACAAAAGCACAAGCGAGACGATTCTTTGCAGCAGGTTCATGCCGTCGTCCGCAGACGAGGTAAGGCCCATCCAGTTGGTCAGCCCGCCTACACTCAGCTTGGCCAGGAGCACACGCATCATGCCGTTGATCATGGTAGCCGCATTGCTCACACGCAGCGTCTGCCGCACGACGGAGTACGGTGCTAGTTGGTGAATGTTCTCGACCAGCTTCGTCAAGTACTTGCCGTTGGGAGACTGGACAAAGACATGATGTAAGAATTCTGCGAGGCTGTATTGTTAGTGTAAGTTTCAGGTCATCTAGCAGTAGGCAAAAGCAGCAGGTTGTATCGTACTGGATGATAATGTAGTCAATGGCGGCTTTGACAGCCGGTGAGTGTGATTCAATGTCCTTGTTCTCAGCACAGTACGTAAACAGCTCGTCCACCAGGTCGTCATAGACCATAGCCCGGAGCACGTCATCCCACGCCTTGGAGAAGTCAACTGCATCAGTCCTGTCGTATATCTGGTTGGCCGGGGCGGATGAAGGATTTCTACTGCCTCCTGGGTAGCCTCCAAGCGTCCCTCGTCCCAGCGACTCAATCAGCGCGGATGCCGCCGTTGCCAGTATTTTTCGGGTGCCCAGAGCGCCTTGGTCGTAGCTTTCGGAAAGCTCGGCCTCGCCCAGCTGGCAGACGATGCGCTGAATGCGAATGTGCCAGAACTCTGGTGGTAGCGTCTTGGCGGGAGGCAGCGACAGCACGGCCTTGTTGAACAGCATGTGTAAGATGGGCGACGTCGAGTGGGCGGCATATGTGACAGCCGGCACCGATGCAGGTACCGTCGAACTGCTGCTCTTTTCCCTGGCGCATCCATTCCCGTTGCTATTTTCCGCTGGCATAGGCTTGGCGCTCGCCGGCATCTCCGCAAAAGGTGTGCCATAGGAGAAGATGGTGTCGGGATCCTTGAAGTCCTGGATCTCGCGGTATGTTTCGTGGTGCGTCAGAATATCAAACAGCGCGTGCAGCTGGGCTGTGGTCAGTGCCGCTGCTTGTTGCGGCGCTTCCCGCTGCGGGCGTCGAGCCTCGGCGGTGGTCCCCGTAGAGGACGCCATGGTGCAGGGTACGAGGGAGTGTGCATCAGCAAACGGTTGCAGTCAAAAAGAACAAGTAAACAGAAATCTAGAGTACTGGGTATGTCGTGTGGCGAGCTTTGTTGTGGCTTCTTTGAGGTGGGCGGTGACATGGACTGCTTTGTTGTGGTTGTGCAGGCTAGGTTATCTCGGAGCTCACATCGCTGCTCGTGGGGTATGATCGAGCTCGCAGCTCCTTCCTTGTTCGGTTTGACGTCACTGCCTGCTAAACGAGCCCGAAACAAAGGCACGTTCAGCGTATGGGGCACGTGCGACTGCTGTAGCTCGAGATTATGTAAGCAATACTACAAGCATACCAACAGTACCACCCAGATACCGTGCTGAAATGCTGCACAGGAGAGAGCCCGGATCGAGCGTGTCACTAAGACTAAGCTTGAATATAAATGCAGCGCAGTAATGACTAGTAGCTTGCAGTGCGTCTCAGAGCCCCGTCAGCCAAAGCCAAGCTCGCGTTTTATGTGTGGTGCAAACTGGCGCAATGCACCAGGAAACGTTCGCCGACGGTTCGATTTGTGGCACGTGGGAGTAAGAGGTGTCAGGGGAGTGGTACGGTTGTCTTTGACGATGCAAGACTGCTTTTGGAGGTGACATAGACATGATAATAGATATGACGATGGAAACGGGCCAAGTATGTCATGTGCTACTCTTTTCCAATACGGCTCTCTTGCGTTTTTTGTCATTGCGCGTTTATTTCACCGGACATGAGCTATCAAGGAACTATATGTGCAGCCATATATGTAGATAGATAAGCATGTATTGTTTGTAGAGCTATGAATCTGTTGGCTGTACAAAGCTCTGTGGATGAGCCTCATACCAAGTGCTGTTATACCGGGCAGTGGAGGGAGCAATACCTAACCAAGTCAGAACGGGCCCCACTGTGATTTGCCTAGAGGTGCCTTGCCCTATCCGACCTCATCTTCTCTTCCTCAGAGAGTCGTTTCAAACGAACATATCAGCAGGTCCGCACTTTCTTACCGCCTGGCACGACCAATGGCGCCACGGCGGCTACTCCCGACGTTCTATTGGCAGCCAGTTGGGCTCTGGTTTTTCTTCCGTCCGCGATAATCACACAGAGGTGAGCGTCGACTTCTTCCCATCATCATCGTTGCTATTCACATTTTAACTGTTCTTCGCGTCCAAGACACTTCCTGACGCTATGCGTCTCAAAGACATTTTCAAGAAGAGAGACATTCTCAAGAAGCTGCGGAAAACCAACGTCGGAGAGAGCGGCAAAGGCACATCGTCGGCCCCGCCTCTCCAGCATCGAGACCCAAGAGACAGCACGGAGGGGTCTTTCAGCCAGACAGAGCAATATGTTGCTGCATGCCCGCCTACGGCGGATGCTCAAAAGACTTCATCCAGCGCAACCGTGGAGGCCCAAGAGCCTCGCCCGCCAGTCACCCAAGATACATCAGAAACGTCATCCAGTACGGCACAAGCACAAGTTCTGCCGGCCCAACCCACTACTGATACACCGACGCGCGGGGCTGGGACCGAGCCCGGAGCCAAGACGCCTCAGCCGGTGGCAGACCCGGTGCAACGGACAGCTCTTTCTATATCCCAGAGACTGTGGAATGATGCTTACGACCGTCTCAAGGAGGATGGGGATACTGCCGAGCTTGTTGAGGCCTACGCAATGACGCTATCCAAAGTTGTCAGGGCGGGGGCCTCCACTTCCGATGCGACCGATGACTTGACCGAGTTAAACGATGCGGAAACCCGACAGAGTTACATGAAGACGCTGGTCCAGGAAGGCCAGAAGCGGATCTCCAAGGCATCAAAGATCACAAAAGGAGTCGGCGACTTCGCCACATTCGTCCTCTCGGCCAAGGGAATAGTTGACCTGGTTGTCCAGAACTTCCCGCAGGCAGCGCTCCCGTGGGCTGGAGTCTGTGCTGGACTGCAAGTAGGTCTCCGTGTCCCGTACTCTTACCTAATTCTCGTGCCGACTAACATCTCCAGATCCTTATGAACCCCGCGAACGCTACAAAATCTAACCTCGCGGGCATCGCTCACGTCGTCTCCCGAATGGACTGGTATTGCGCCCTGACCGAGCATCTCTTCGACAGGGACAAGACTACGATCGGAGACGTATCGTTCGAGTCCGTCCTGCAGCAGCTGGAGGAGACGGTAGTGACGCTATACAAGGCTCTCCTCCTGTACCAGATGAAGAGTGTCCGCTCCTACCACCGGAACTCAGGCCTCGTCATCCTCCGCGGTCTTGCGAATTTGGATGACTGGGACGGCGATCTCAGTGGCGTCACGGAAGCTGAATCATCCCTCGAGCGCCTTTCCTTCCAGTACCATCGAGAGTACGAGAAGAGCTCCCTCTACCAGCTCGTCGTGCAGGGTAAAGAAGCGCAGACCCTACTGGGGGATATTCGAAAGGACATTCGAGAACTCATCGCGCAGCAGCAGACGATCGAAGAGAAGAGCGAGAATAGGGAATGCCTCCGAGCCCTCGTCGCCGTGGATCCTCAGTCAGACATGGGGACTATTGAGAGCAAGAAGGACGACCTGCTGTACGACGCGTACAAGTGGATCCTCAACAGCCAGGAGTATGTTGCCTTCACAAACTGGAGCGAGGGCGAGTCCAACGTCTCCCCTTGTCGCCTGCTATGGATCAAAGGTCCTGCCGGCACGGGAAAGACCATGCTCATGATTGGTATCATCCGCGAACTCTCCGGGCAGCCATCTGTACTTGCACCGGGCCTCTCCTATTTCTTCTATCAAGGTACAGGAGACAAGGGCCTGCGCAGCGCCACGGCCGCCCTGCGATCCCTAATCTGGCTGCTCCTCTATCAGCAACCGCATCTCATCTTCCACTTGCGATCAAAGTACGAGAACATAGGCACTTCTCTCTTCCACGACCGGAATGCGTTTTTCGCTCTATCGGAAGTGTTCAAGAGCATGCTGAGAGATCCCCGGCTGCAGCCGGCCTATCTTGTTGTCGATGCCCTCGATGAGTGCGACCAGGGGTTGCCGGAGTTCGTTAAGCTCATCTCTTGTTCTATTGCTCTCTCTGACAAGGTGAAGTGGCTAGTCTCTAGTCGCCCGGAGGTCGAACTTGAGAATCCGGACACGGTAGGGAGCTTGGTCGAGCTGGATGCGCAGAAGTTGAAAGATCCTGTAAATGCATACATCGACCACAAGCTCTCCACGTTGCGGGAGCTGCCGGGGTACGACGAAGATACGCTGGCAGGGGTTACGAATGAGATCCATCGACGAGCCGGGAACACCTTCCTCTGGGCAGCCCTCGTACTGAAGGAGCTTCACTCTGTGGAGGGATGGTACGCTGTCGACATCATCCGGACGATGCCCCTTGGCTTGTCCGATCTGTACGAGCATATGATGACTAGAATCGAGCGTGGGAAACTGAAAGACCCGGACTATTGCAGAAGCGTGCTAGCGGTTGCTTCTCTCGCGTATCGCCCACTCTCTCTCTCCGAGCTTGCCGTGCTCGCCGATTTGCCACAGAAGATGACGCCGACGATTGTGAAAAAATGCGGCTCCTTTCTGACACTCAAGGATAATACGGTCTATCTCATCCACCAGTCGGCCAAGGAGTACTTGGGTCGCAACTTCGGTAGAATCTCCCCCTCTGGCTCTCGGGTTGCTCACCACGCCGTCTTCTCTCGGTCGCTTGAGACCATGTCCAAGACCCTTCGACGAGACATGTACGACTTGAGCGCTCCCGGATTCCCTATTGATAAGGTCCAACAGCCGGCCTCAGACCCTTTGGCTGTCGCACGTTACTCTTGCGTCTACTGGGTTGATCACCTATGTGACTCGGGTCCTAGCGAGGACGATCTTCAAGATGGCGGTACGGTTGATTCCTTCCTGAGAAAGAAATATATCTTCTGGCTAGAGGCTTTAAGCCTTCTCCGATGTATGTCGGAGGGAGTTCTCGCAGTGGCAAAGCTTAAGAATCTACAAGTAAGTATTCAAAACTTATCACTTAAAGTTTCCAAGGCTTTGACTAATATAAATTCAGGGAACTGCACAAGGGTGCCAACTGATGGATCTAATTCGAGACGCCCATCGATTCATTCTATCTCACAAATGGATGATAACGAATGCTCCGCTCCAGGCTTATGCGTCAGCGCTCGTGTTTAGTCCAACCCGCAGCATGATAAGAGAGCTTTTTAAAGTTGAGGAGCCAAACTGGCTGATAAAGAAGCCGGTCATGGAAGCCGACTGGAATGCATGCCTCCAAACACTCGAGGGCCATCACGGCTACGTCCGGTCGGTGGCCTTCTCGGCTGATGGCAATTATATTGCTTCGGCATCTGACGATGAAACCGTAAAGATCTGGGGAACTACGTCCGGCGCATGCATCCAAACACTCGAGGGCCATCACAGCTCCGTCCGGTCGGTGGCCTTCTCGGCCGATGGCAATTATATTGCTTCGGCATCTTACGATAAGACCGTAAAGGTCTGGGAAACTACGTCCGGCGCATGCATTTTAACACTCGAGGGCTATAACGACTCGGTCACGTCGGTAGCCTTTTCGGCCGATGGTAATTATTTAGCCTCGGTATCAAACGACAAGACCGTAAAGATCTGGGATACTATGTCCGGCGCATACCGCCAGACAATACTCGAGGGCTATAACGACTCGGTCAGGTCGGTAGCTTTTTCGGCCGACGGCAAGTATATCGCCTCGGCATTAAAAGATAAGACCATAAAGATCTGGGATATTACGTCCGGCGCATGCTGCCAGACACTTCAGGGCCATTCCTCCTTGGTTAGGTTGGTAGCCTTTTCGGCCGATAATAATTATATCGCCTCAGTATCGGGCGAAAATACCATAAAAATATGGGATATAACGTCCGGCGCATGCCGCCAGACACTTCAGATCCATTACTCCTGGGTCCGGTTAGTAACCTTTTCGACCGACGGTAATTATATCGCCTCGGTATCAAACGACAAGACCGTAAAAATCTGGGATATTACGTCCGGCGCATGCCGCCAGATACTCGAAGGTCATAACGACTGGGTCCGGTCGGTGGCCTTTTCGGCCGACGGTAATTATTTAACCTCGGCATCAGAAGATACAACCGTAAAGATCTGGGATATTACGTTCGGCGCGTGCCGCCAGACACTTCAAGGCCATAGCCACTGGGTTTCGTCGGTGGCCTTTTCGGACGACGGTAATAACATTGCCTCGGCATCACACGACGAGACCGTAAAGATCTGGGATATTACGTCCGGCACATGCCGCCACACACTTCAAGGCCATAGCAACTGGGTTTCGTCGGTGGCCTTTTCGGCCGACGGTAACAGTATTGCCTCAGCATCAGGCGACAAGACCGTAAAGATCTGGGATACTACGTCCGGCACATGCCGCCACACACTTCAAGGCCATAGCGACACGGTTTCGTCGGTGGCCTTCTCGGTCCAAGGTACTGATATTGCCTCAGCATCACACGACAAGACCATAAAGATCTGGGATGCCACGTCCGGCGCATGTCGCCAAACACTTCAAGGCCATAGCGACAAGGTTTCGTCGGTGGCCTTTTCGGCCGACGGTAACAGTATTGCCTCAGCATCATACGACAAGACCGTAAAGATCTGGGATACTACGTCCGGCATATGCCGCCAGACATTCGAGGGCCATAACGACTCGGTCAAGTCAGTGGCCTTCTCGGCCGAAGGCAATGATATTGCCTCAGCATCACACGACAAGACCATAAAGATCTGGGATGCTACGTCCGGCGCATGTCGCCACACCATTAAAATAGGCCGTGCGTTTGATAGATTATCATTTGATTCTACCGGCTCTTATCTTCTTACGGAACATGGTCGAATTCAAGTAGAACAGTCACTTGACCTTCGGGCGATTACTCCGGAGGCAGTATATGTCGCCGCTGCCTTTAGTGCTCCTGTCGGAGGTGAGGGTTTGCAGGATCGAAAGAGGCACGGTTACGGCCTGAACCCAGATCGCTCTTGGATCACCTACAATGGTCAAAATGTACTCTGGCTACCACCAGAATACCGTGCTTGGAAGTCTGGTGTATCAGGACGGATTGTATGCATCGGTTGCCAATCGGGTCGAGTTTTAGTTTTCGGTTTTTTGCCGGTCGATTGAAACAGGCAGGCGAACAACATGCATCAGAAAACACACACACAATTACTATCATGTGCAGTGCCTCCATCAGCTGTATTATCGGAACTCCGTGCGTCCATGTTTTGTACTTCAGTCGGGCGGCTCATAATCATATCTCCTACAGTGATAATCATTGTAGGAATGTTGCGCCTATTCACTTGTCGTCCCTTACTATCTCGTGATCTTCTGGAAAAGTGTTTTGTTGTTCTTCTGTTCTCTTATTCGCGCCTCTGAGCTCTTTACTCCCCACAGATGTGTGGCTGACGGCACACTCCTGTGTACACCTGGGCACGCTAACGGAACTTCGACAAACAGTAACTAAAGAAAACAAAGATAAACAAAAACAAAGGGGAGGCCTTTCCTACCCCGACTCACCACTTATAGCGATGGGTGCTGAACAAATCACTCGCGGTACCTCCTGTTCCGGTCCTGGGTCTAAATAGCGCTGCATCGACAGTCGCTCCAAGTCGCCAGTCACCGACGCCTCCTCGATTTGGTAGCCTATATTGTCTGAGGACCACCGGCTCTGGCTCTTTGGGAGTTGTTGAGCTGCTTGTCTATCTCACAACGTGTGAAACGGCAGCAAGAAAGATATTTTTTTGGAAATTCAACAGCCAAAACACATCTACTAAAAGAGGTCGGGTCGCGGCGAGCTTCTAGAACAAAGCTCGCTTGATGCAACAAAACTCACGTCGCGAGGTGTCTCCGATTGTTATTCTGATCTAAGGAGCCAGTGCATGGTACTAAACATCATACAGTTACTAGCACTCTAGCAAGACCCATTCCCATCCAATCTAATGCCATACTACCAACATATATAATATATCCTTACATCCGAGCCAGTACCACAGCGCATTCCGTCAGCTCCTTATCGTCCTAGACTATATCCATAAGCGCAACGTGGCCCACCGTGATCTTAAGCCAGAGAACATTCTTGTGGGCAAACTCAATCCCATCCATAGTATCGTCACGGACTTTGGACTTTCCAAAGAGGCTGTACTAAAAACCTCATGACGACGTTTTGTGGCACGGAGCTGTACAGTGCTCCGTATACTTTCCCCAGTCACCGGCGCGCTTAATCGACGTAGGGATACTGAGTGTCCGGGGCATTTAGTCTGCCGGTATCATTATGCTCGAGTGGGCATACAGCTGTCCAAGCACCCAGGCCAAGAGTAGCCAGCCTGCCAATGCATGGATTTTGTTTTGGTCGCAGGCCGTCCTCAGGGCAGTCCAGAAGCATGACCAGGAGAATCCTGGCGGTCCTGTCATAGACATCCTCAAACACATGCTGGTTCCGGATCCCAATGAAAGAACGGTACCAGGCCCTTGAATGCCTTCGACACGGCTGTGCCTACGTTTTGTTCAGAAGGACCCGTGCTGGTGATGTTATTGATGCGGATTATGATGACCCAGACGACTCTGGAGCAAATCCAACGCTGCCAAAACCCCGTCGGTCCACAGCCATCGAAGACAGGCGAGAGGTTCAAATACGAGACGGTCTCAGCCGAAGTCGCCAGAGTGTGGACAGGAGAGGATGGTATAACGTTTAATATCATCCCTAGCTGTGAGCTGGCATTCGTACTCAAAATACACATAGTGCCTCACAGGAATCAGACGAGCTTTTCTTGGCCGAGGAAGAACTCTCCTCACGGCCGCGCGGGTCTGCAGGGTAGTCGGCGGCAGACATTCCAGAAAGACAGCAAATACCTCCCCAAATTAGCAAAAACCACCACGACACGCCAACACGTCTATATCACAGTCAATTCCATCCTCCTCGACAAAGGGCGGTGCGCCGCCAAGGAAGAAGCGGCCTGTCAGTGCCGTGTACAACAGTGATGTGTGGTCTGATGTCCTTGGATCACAGCACATGCTGGCTGGGGTGTCATTGATCTCACGTCAGGTCTTCCACCCTTTAGATTGTTGATTGATATTCCAAGGGGACATCACGTCTTCATTTTCCTTGCTCGAGGGTGCTTCGAATCTAAGTACGCGTGCGGCTTGATAAGTTTTATTTCCGATTTATTCATTTATTTCATATTATAATTTTATGTTCTAGCTGCCTTTTATTCTAAGATATATTTTGGGATATGTTCTTTTCATCGCTCCATCACTTGTCCGTAGCTTCTTTATTGTTTTCATATTGCGTGCGACTTCAATATTTTTATCAGAGACGCCAACACGGCCGCCAAGAACCTTCGCGTACCGGGCCACGACCTTCTACTTAATTATTAACGAATATAAAATATACCAACCTATTCTGTTCTAAAAAAAGGGCATCTAGAAGCCGCACACAGGAAACAGAGTCTCGAAACGAACTCGCTTACCACACATATGAAATGAGACCGGGGTTTCCTTCGCCTTAAGCCGGCTGGGTACCATTTTTTCGTCTGTAATGAAAGCTTTTGATGAAATCATCGTGCTTGCTATGGTTGCGCGTTGGTGAGCCCAGCTATGAATAAAACGTTCAATACGCCGCAGTTCTTCAGGCCAGCAGGCAGTGGCTACTCAGTCGAAGTAGCGAAGGATGTGAGTGGCGGGTTTATTGGCACAGACAATGACAAAGAGCTTATCCTGAATGATGAGCAGGCGTGAGATCTGCTATGTAACTCTAGACGAGTTGTACATAGTGTTCGACGTCGTGGTCGTGTTGCTCGTCGTGAGGTTGCGGGGATTCGGGGGCTAACTACTTGAAGGTGTACGGGCAACATCGGCATTGGATGGGTTTCTGCTTGGCTGGGCTTGCGTCCCGGTCGTTAAATTCCCAAGCCTTCTCCAGGACTTGGATCCATTACTTCATGGCTTGTAGTTCACTTATATTGGCCCGTCGCTCTTCTCTAACGGCTCGTAGCTCGCTTCTGGTGACCTGACACTCCTTTCATAGCCTGTCGGTCTTCGGCAACTCGCTCTTGCGGTCCGTATATTCGCGAATACATATATTGTTGTCAAGGTCGATATGCGGAAGCCGAGCTATGGCTTTTTGATATGTAGCAGGGACGGCACAAATGCATGTCCAAAGAAGTAAATTCACAATAAGGATTTTCAGGTTGTATATTAGTCTGATATAGTAAATATTTGGTTTCGTTTCGATAGATATTTTTATATAAACGAAGACTGCGTACATTTTCCAAAAATAAAAATGGTCCATAAATCCTAGTACTACCAAAATACACTAGGAAATTTTCATCAATCGAGAGATCATAAATACAATCACGAAGAACTTACTCACAGATATAACGATCTGATATACATCTTCGTGTTTTTCCAGTGCCATGTGGTCTGCGGCTGTCGGCTGCGACCAACGAGCCTTAGCGCCAAAATACCCCACAGCAATTGGAGCACCAAAAAATGGGAGCTACGCGCTGGGCTGCCTCATCGCATCGCGGAATTGGCACGCATGATAGCCATCGACGGAAACCACCTCCACGACCCTAAAACCCATCTTCTAATACAACATACGAGCGCAAACACTCCAATACCGACTGTGTCTGACAGCGTGTCCCCTGATACTCTCTATCTGACGCGACAGCTTCTGGTGCACTCGCCGTCGAGCGGTTTCCTTGACGACACATCCATACTGCGACCCTACAAGAAGCGCAACCGATCAAGACGGACGCACATACAAGTGCTCTTTTACGAATCAAGAGGAACCGAGGCGCATCAACAGGACGGGCGTACTGTCTGTCATTCAGTGCTGTGCTTCCAGTTTTTCCTAGGTTAAAGCGCGCGAGGCGCCGACACGGGAGCCGAATATGGGTCGTCGTGGTCCTAGGCACGGTGGCTTCCGGCAAGGCGGCGGCGGCAGTGGAGGAGGAGGAGGGGGCGGCGGTGCACCAGCTCAACCACAGACACCAGCTGTTGTTACTGAGGAGCATCCACCCGTTAAGGGGCCGCACCCGGGCTTTGTCAAAGTTGCAGCCCAGTACACCCTCGAGCACAAGCTGCGGCAAATGCTGCGCGACAACGGCTGTGACCCATCCCGAGAGATCAACTACCGGCTGCAGGGTGTCCAGCTCATCGACAATGTCCGTGAGGCACTACAACTTCCGGTCAAGACCTTTGCCACGGCCTGTACATACTACCACAAGTTCCGCCTCCATTTCCGCAACGCCGAGTACAACTTCCAGGACGCGGCACTCACGTCGCTCCTTGTGGCGTGCAAGGTCGAAGATACCATCAAGAAGTCGCGCGAGATCCTCTGCGCTTCATACAACCTCAAGAACCCCGACAAGCCCACGGCCCCAGACGACAAGGTAAGCTTGCTTCCCCTCTTACTTTCTGTGCCGAGTTACGAGGTGCTGGACACGCTTTGCTGACTCTCTAGTTATTTGATATACCATCCAGGGTTATTGTCGGTCTCGACCGGCATGTCCTGCAGACCGTCAGCTTCGACTTTCGCGCGCGGCACCCGCACAAGATTCTGATCAAGCTGATCCGCAAACTAATCCCGGCCGACGACGCGCGCGAGTTCCTGGCCGTTGCCTATCCTATGATCATCGATCTCTACAAGACGTTTGCGCCCATAAAGCAGACGTCGTTTACCATGGCATTGGCCGTAATCGAGTTGACCGCGCGCCTGCTACACATGCATATCGACAAGGTGATTGTTGGCCTGCCGCCACTCGACGAGCGCAACTGCCATACCACACGCGCCTGCGTGATCGAGACAATCATGGACCTGCTTGACCTCTACACCGAGTTCAACAAAATGACAAAGGTCGGGCAGCGCTTTGAACTCAACACGTTCATCGATATCAAGATCAAGATCAACAAGGAGGTGGAAGAAAGACCAAACGGACTGCATATCGCTGATCCTCCGTGCGAAAGGTGTGAGGCATCGAAAGCGATAGCGGCTTTGGCCGGTCCTCAGACAGCAGGGGCGCCTTCCATGACCGCTCCAACTGCACCGCCTACCGCTACCAGATTCGGTTCTGTCTCAGGGTCAGGCTCCGGTGCCGGTTCCGGGTCAGGATCAGGACCTGGCTCGGGATCAGGGTCAAGCCAGAAGAAGCAAGAAGGAACGCTGCGCTACATGCTCGAAGCCGAGAAGATGCAGGCTGAGACGGCGGAGGTTGCTGAATACTACAAGGAGGAGTACGATGAGGACGAGATCGACGTCGACGAGCTGATACCTGAGCCAACACTACGAGGGGGAGGTGGAGGAGGTGGCCAACAAAGCAACAGTCATAACAAGCAGAATCACAACAGCAGTCACGGTGGTGGTAGTAACGGAAGCAGGAGTCACGGCCCATCACGGCGAGAACGGAACAACCACGGCAGTCATCGCGGCGGCGGCAGCAACGGGGCCAACGGTAACAGCAATGGCGATTCTGGCGGCTGGGCCCCGTACCCCCGTAGCCGCAATGACCGGCACAAGCAACGAAAGGGCGGCGGTGGCGGCGGCGGTGGCGGCGGAGGTGGAGGTGGAGGCTTCTACTAAGCTCACTTACACGCATACTGGTCTTCTATACTGATTTCTTCCACGAATGAGAACAAAGATACGCTACATTTTCATACCAGCTCTCATATACGTTTACAAAGCTGTGAGCCTGATTCCTATCCTTGGGTCTTTTGTCCCGATGCAGTCTCCCCGCAGAGTCTTTGCCTCACGCCTTGCGTTAGGCCCCCGGGACTCAACGCATTCCATTTTGCATTTTTGAAACAGTATTCTATGCGTTCATCTTAGCGGTCATCTACACTACTTGCAGAAGAAAAGGGCAAATTCCAGCGTTATACCCCTCCCCTCTCCCCCTCTATCGTCTCCCAACAAAACATACTCGAGGCGAGAGGGGGTACAAGGAAAGTCAGTGTGGATGGTCCTTTGATGGTCTCTGCACCCACTCCGGTGCCCTCGATTCCCGGAAGCGCCGTCGACACCCACTCACACCTTGGCTGCATTCCACACGCCGCCGTCTAGGTCCGTACTCGACTCAGGGAGAGGTACTGGAGTCTGTGTCTGGGAGCTTGCCTCACATCCCGAGAGTCGTCGTACCCACCGAGCCCTCTGCGCTTTGGATCAAGAGGAGATAAAGCCGGAGGCGACGGACAGCGGACTCGGATGCCGGTCAGCCGCGAATCAATAAACATGGAAAACAAGAATTGCATCGTCGACATGGAGGGAAAGTGTGACGAAAGGGAGGCAGAATACGGGCAAAATAAAGGCAGGGGGATGCCGTTGGAACCTGGCGAACCTGGCGGGATGCTGAGAGCAGCCAAGAGCAGACATTCACTTTGATTGAAATTGGAACATCCATTGGAATATCATAACAGGAAAATACAAAGATACCTTTATCACGAGGAAATACTACGGCACACCAATGATTAAAAAACTGCAAGGGGGCTACCACCGCCCTCCAGCAAGTTCTCTACATTGGGAATTTGCATTCGAAGTCTGGCCTCGATCTCCAATAAGGACGACTATATCGGCATCGCAGGCAACGAGGCAGTGTGCCCAATCTTGGCCCAGCTCCTTACACGCATTCGTGAACACTTCGCGAAACCACGTAATGGATGGACACCGAGTTCTATACAGTGAACGTCGCTATCGTTCAAGCACCTGGCCGTTATTAGTTCCGCGGCCGTTGTGCTGGCTCTTGCTCGGGTATCTACACAGACCGCGTAAGAAAGACCTCATCTGAACTGTTGCGTCACAATTGCGATAGATTCAGGGAAAACCCCGAGCAGAGAAGTCCCTACCGTTATCTTACATTGCGGCGGTCTTTTGCCTCACAACAGCTTCGCTTACGGCATTTCTCACGAGTTTGGCGAGTGCTCTGGCGGCAATGTTTTCAAAGCTGATCTGTCTGCGTGCAGTTGCCAGTCTTTGCTGTGCCATTCTTTCATTGACAGTCTTTACAGCGGCAGTCCTTGCAGTGACAGTCCTTGTTATGACGGTCCTTGGATGAGAACATATAGGAGCTCTTGACGAGGACCTTTTTGTAATCCTCGCGTTTCATCGTAGTAATATTCCATTTGCACTTTATAACCAAAGCCCAGAGTTCTCTTCGTGTCAGATATCACATTTGTCTTGTTTCCTCGGTGGTATTTCCCGATTACGTCTTATTAGCATCACTATCTCGACTATGCATCGTATGCGACTTGGTACGGAGACAGCTAGGCATTTACGACACTTCCGCTCCGCGTGGTTCTTGTTTCTGGTCACGATTCGGTGACTATCATTACCCTTGATCTCCTGGTCTAGCTGAACTGCTGCGTAGTCATAGCTAGAACTACTGCCCCTCCAGCGTCTATATCAGACAACATCGTTTGTACTCAAAAACAAGTTCACAGCCGATATTCTATACCCAGGTACACATTTACGATTCAGCTCGTACACTCATGGCCGTAACGGAAGCCTTGAAATAGAGGCTAGCTGAGGAAAACACAGCTGCTCCCAAGCAGAGTGGATGTTGTATTCAGACTCCGAACTTGAATGCAGTATTCAGCTTATCCATGCACCCTCCCAGGGATTATTGTGATCATTCTTCGAGCGCCTGCCATGAGCGTGTCCAGCAAATACCCACACTCCATGCATATACCACATAGGCCTAGGTGATGGCCAGGCGGCCAGGCAGCCAGGCAGGGGCTGCCACTGACTGTGTGCCAGAGATGTGATGCCATCCGGCATGGTGCTTTCGTGTTCTGGTACTCTTGGCCGCAGCTGGACGGTTATCATAACAGGATTTTGGCATGGGAGGATTAGATTCCTGGCACAATCTGTCTTGTGATCATCTTTTGTTCCTTCTCGCCATCACAGGCATTCCTAGATACAGCATGCATCACGTAAATTGAACCCATCACAACGTCTACCCTCGCCATATACACCTGTGATAATTTGGCTTTCCTCGTATAATATATGGACTCGTCTAAAGTATACACTGGCAGATTGGTTCGACTAGCCCGAACTTCTGCCTGCACCAAAAGGACGACAGACAAGGACATTTACTAATCTTCGTCTTTTTCTTTGCTCTGACAGGGCAAAGCCTTCACCCCTTTTTGCTTCCTTTATAAAACCAAGTCGTCCGATCATGAAGGCAAGTTGAAAAGAACATTGTGAACTTCTTTATTTGTGACATATAGTCCTTTCTCAACTATACGTCGCGATATCTGTCTAGTCCGACTTCCGATACAGTCGGATACAATAGGATGCCAGAACCGGGGCATTCTTGATTCGTGTCGCCTCGTCACTTCCAACATGGCTAGTATAAATTGAGAAAGTATTTCGCGTCACATCTGATTTTTGTGTGGAAAAAGCATCACGTTATGACATTTTGCTTTCCACCTTTGTAGTTCAAAATATGCAATGTAAATAGTATACGTAAAAGCAAGGCACGTAGTCGACCGCGGAGATGCGCCTGGCCTTATGGTCCCATGGGCGCGGGGGCTGGATTTGAATCCACCTTGGGATTAACACATTGGGCTATTGATCTATTTTATTTGCAGACTTGGCGCCGGGCCCTGATTCTCAACTCGATTGTGAGCTTGCTTTTGTTGAATTGGAGACCCAATGAGCTAAGGCGGGAGCTATACCAAGCTACGAGATGATATTCTAGCTGCTCAAGGACTCTAGGACTGTTGGTAGCATCTTTGGCATGTGCAAGTGCTCAATGCTCGGCTGGACTATCCTATTATTCGCACTGGATATAGGCAACCGATATCTACCCTAGAGCACTTGCTTCACGTCCGTGTCAACAATACGCCAAGAGACTATATGCAGAGGGGTGGTAGAGGGCCGGGTCTGCCTCTGCCCCTTTAAGAGGAAAATTATTTCGACTAAATCCTCCTTAGCAGGTCGCGGTGTCGCTCGTTGTCACATTACGAACAGCGTCACGGGACCCGAACAAAGGAGAACCCGTGATGCGTTACGTTGTTCTACTTGAAGTCTACCCTGTGGGACTAGTGACGGCTCGTCTCCCATACTGAGTGCCTTATTTTACTAAGCCTTCATACCAGAGGCTGTAGAGTAGTTATATCCGGGTTATATTAGGAATATTCGGGATATTTTTTTGATTATGTTTTATTCTTGGTTTGCAACTCCCCGTACTTTTGTGTTATTAATCCTGTTGTTGATCGACCTTGCGGCCGTCCCGTCTATAGTAAATCTACAAAACAACGAAATAAGGGGACTCGAAAAAAGATACTAGGCGTCTCTGGGTTAGATGCAGCCCTGCGTGATCCCGCCTCAGGCCATAAAAATCAAGGATATGATCCTTGGTCGGCGTTAACAGCACAAGTCTAGACCGACTATATAAGGCGAACGCACGGTGCCACAGTAAGAGCGAGTGAAATAGCTCCCGGGCCAAAAACAAGGAAAAGCAGTTGCGACCTTTCCTGTTTCTCTCCAGCTCTCACAAGGAACTTCTCCTAACTACATGCAAAGTTCCATTGTGGGGGATCGACCGCAAAGAGCCACAGAGTATGCATACCGGCCTGATATACCTTGGCCCGCTGCTTGTTGGAGCACGTCGCCCTAAGCCTACTTTCTTTTCTTTTTTCCAGGAACCTGTTCCGCACATTAAAGGATCTCGGTCCCTTGCCTGTTCATGGAGGGGAGCTCTAGACCCGGCCATATACCAAGGTGCAGCAAGGCATTGTTCGACGAGGGCAATTCCAGACATCCGGGGCCCTCGTATTGTTGTCCCGCACCGTCCTGGACTGTCGATCAGTGGGACTTTGGTAGAAGGTCCAGCCTTGAGCATGTATACTCATAATATTGGATCTTAGAGAAAGCCCAAGGTAGCATCTTCTGGTCTACTATAATGTGGCTTGGGTCGAGCACCGCGAAGGTACGCCGAGGCACAGATCTCGAGATTCGGGATAACAGCCTTGATTTACTCATGACAGAGGCGGAAGTAGCTTAATTTCCTACTGCGACGTAGTCTATATATTATATATGGCATACGAACAAAGAACTGTTTATGCGTTATGCTTTGTTGAGTGACGATCCAAGACACCATGATTATGTATCAAGACCACATATATTGGCTATTTAGCTTGCTCTTCCTACAGTATACGGGTAAAACTATGGGGGTGAAGCAGGGAGAAACGTCCGCGATCGGTTCCCGGATAAGGCTGCCGCATAGTTATCTGCAGAATAACCCGTTACAGCCCGACTTACAAGGCACTCGGTGCGGTGCAAAAAGACACCGGTTTAGTACAGTCAGATAACGGCGTTCAGGTATCGACGATTTGGTAGTCTTCCACACACAACATCCTAAATGTTTAAACTAGAGGACAGCAAACAGGGATAGTCTGTAGCATCCGAGTGTTGCGTATGAGGCGGTACACCACGTAGCAACAACTTGGCTCATCTGCTACTTATACCAACAAACTCGTACTACCATCGACATCGTGAACATTCACCCTCTTGATTACTATTTATCTCCCCCTCCCCACTGCGCACATTGGCCCATAGGTGCCACACTTCCCACAGCCTCATCGTTTCATGAGGAAAGTATATAATCTATAATGTCGGGCATGCCGATACGGATATCGAGACTTCGGAAGTAAAACTCGGCAATATAAACATATACTGGGCAAATACTCGTGGGGCATTATCCTGCTAACCTTCAGAAGTAATAAATAGCACTGAGCTCACTTGGAATCGCTAAGAAAATGTATTTTCTGCTATGCCAAACAGCCATAAGAAATTTCTGTACAATACGCATGAAACGTGCTGTGGTAAACGACACATAAATCCGGTGTGAATATACTGGCTCTATCAACAATATTGGTCTGGTCCTTTCATCATTCTCACTAGCCAGCCGCGTTCCGATTAAAAGATGACGAGGAACGAGTGAACAACCTCGTGTGAAGAGATGGCATTCCTGTATCTGGGAGGGAAGGGATGGGACGCTAATCCGACTATACATATCATCAATATAACTATCCGAATGGCATCGAAAGTCCTCTAATAGCATCACGTGTAATGCAGTTGAAGCAGCCACGCCACAGCGAGCTAAGTTACTCGGCATGGGCGATACTCTATTGGCAAAAAATACGTTGAAGAAGCAAAGCCAACAAGTCGACCGCTATGATGCCCAGTGGGCAGAGTCAAGTGCAGATGGCTTCATATTTCCCTGTTTGCTACAAAGGTGCCTCACAATATAGCTGTCCGAAAGAAGCAGCATACTGCGACAGTCACGGCACAAGGATTACAAAAAGACAGCATATTAGGCGGAGCATGGCATAATGTGCTGTATGATTTGGTTACAGTGCACATCATAGGATTGGTTTGTGTATATTTGCTTGAGCAGTGCTTTCCGACGCGGAGTGACTATACTCCCTTGACGTCCTACAGTACCTTGTTTAGGCGACGTCAATGTGTCTAACGCGCATCCGGACCTCATAATGCAGCCTGGCCACGTACTTGCGAAGTCTAGATCAAACAATAGATATATATGTCTTGGCACTGGCCAACTTTTGATTCTTTACGTAGCCGTGGTGCGGTATCGTGTCGAGCCTGCGATATGCAAGTATGCGGTTCGCGAGGCTGGCCTTGTGGAGGCTCATATTTTTTCCGTTAATTTTACAATTTTTATTTATTTCCTAGCTCCGTGGAAAAAGGAGAAAATGCGATTCAATGCCACTGCAAAAAGGGGAAAACAAGGGACCTCAGGCTGGAACTGGGGTAGAGCCGAGGAAAAAGAAAGCATAATGGCCAGAGGCGTCCACGAGGGACCCAAAAACAAGGCAGAGGGCCGCTAACACAATGACTATTGGCGTGAAATTGCCATACCTCGCATACCTCTACGCGCAGAGTCAAGGCAGGTCGCAGCCCAAGCATACTATTTAGACATGCGAGTCATAAATCAAGGAAATTACTCCGGCGCAACACGTATCTTGGCGTAGTTCACAGACTGTTCTTTGAGGCCCCAAGGGTAGCCAATGTGATAGGGCTGTATTGCGGGATCTCTATGATCTCTACGCAACGCCTATCGAGTGTCTAGACTCTATGATCAACAATTTCGTAAATCCCGGCGCCATGGTGAGGACCCAGTCTCGACCGACCACCCCTGCAACCATGAGATAGGCTACGCATTCGACGTGTTTGATGGTCTCCTCGATGTTGCTTTTGGATATCGCACACAGATAGAACGTGGATAATACAAAAAGAGTTGATAAGACGGGTGATTTATATTGTCGACACTACAGACCTGTCAAGTCAATCAACGAAGGCGTGACTCGTACTTATGATGTAGTGTGCACAAGTAAGTCTGTGAAGTATTTACACATTTGCGGATACTGATGTCTCTGCAAAGCGAATAATAAAAACAACAAAATAATAAGAGATACAGACAATATAAACAATGCAAACATCATAAACATCATAAACATCATAAACGAAGAACATAAGAAATATAAACAGCATTAACAGTATAAACAATGTAGAAACTTCATCATGCTAATCTAAAAGTCGTATATGTTGCGAGATAATAGCGTCATCGACTACCTAAACAGGAAATCAGCCGCTTGACAGCTTGGTATACGAAAATCTAGAACAGGTAACAAATTCAAAGGCTATTGGCACATACCGTCATGCACCAAACAGACCGTTGACGGCCTTGCAAAGACTCGGACATCCATATGAGCCAATGAACGTATCTTGCGAATTCGATCGCATAGCTCGGGTAATGGAGGACATGGCAACTTCGCAAAGAGATACCATCACCAGGTCTTGGCATGCTTGCTCGTGACGCGAAACAGGCAAAACAGGTTGTGAAAAACAGGGTCAAGAAAAATACGATAGCCCTCGTATGGCCCTCGTTTTCTAGATTTGTGCTAGTATGGAAGCAGATTGTCCGCGCGCGCGCCTTGAAAGGGGGCAGGCCGAGGGTTGATCTTCCACTACGACGGCTTAGCCCATTCGGAACAGATCCTAGAGACGGGCATAATCTACGATGGTTCTACAGTAGCACACGGAACAGTAGCACAGTATCATAGGTGGCTCTTAAAGATTAGTTGCCACTAGAGGCGGTCAAAGGATGTCGGTGTCGACTGGGACATTGTCGACCCGGTTGGCTCACATAAAGTCTCAAGCTAATGGACAGCAACAAAGAAGGCCTGCGATTACTCCGAGGCAGAGAAGAGAGCATGTGTTATTGCTCACGGCAGTCTAGGCCTCTTCTGGGCATACTGTCACTGCAACTGTCTCTTGTTTCTTGACATACACACTTGTTTTGTTGGTCAATTTGTGTGTTGCTTGTGTTGGAACCCGGCACTTTGGGCCATGGGTTCATGTGCAGCCTGGAGAGAAAGGTGGTACTGTGCTCGTTTAAGCCACACGAACTAGATCGACGTCTAACTCAAAGGGGTTAACGGCCTCATTCCCGTACCAACCTCAGGTAGGAAAGCGATCATGCCAATCATGCCAATCATACCAATCAACGTATTGGCCTCGGTTTGCAGAGGTGAACACAATTGGATAGCACTGAAGGGGTCTGAATTGGCATAGCCTTGTCCACCAACGATGGTTATCTATACGTCCAGACGTTCAGACGTTCAGACGGTTAGTCATGTAGGAGGGTAAATCGTTGGTGATCAGATGTGAAGTAAAATTGCCAATTGACGTTTTTAGGCCAGGCATACGCGGTGTACTAATTGAGCCGATCTGAGTCGCATTTTTGCTATTGAGACAGCGTCATTGCACGTGCCAAACTGATCGGAAACCAACTGGTATGGCGATACAACTATCGCCTCTACTACCATGATTCTACGAGATCTATCGATTTCTATATATCGATTTGTCGGGATATCCATATGGAACGTCGCAGCGCTGAGGCAAACCCATCTGTGATATCATTTGGCCAACCTCACACGCCTACCAACGCCACGGGGGCCACTCACGACCTGCTATTGAAGCTGACGTTTCTTTGTCTGGCGCGGAATCCCTCAATCTGTAAAGCACAGAACGGCACGAACGGCTACCATACAGTCCGAAGCCCTCTTTGTTCTCTTTGTTCCCCTCGCTTGCCTACGCTAAACACAGCGGAAGAGGGAGATGACTCGCCCTGTAGGAGCAGAACCGAATCGAAACACGAGGCGAAAACGAAGCAAACCAGCCACTGGTAACACTGGTGGCCGCCTAAAGTTCCAGTTTCTCCGTGGACAAGGCAATGAATGCTCTGACAATATGTCATAGCGCATGTTGATCAGCATTCCATAGCCTGGTGACCAGGTCAGGTCTCATGCCACGACGTGCCGCAGAATCGCCAGTCCTCGCTGTTCTTCAGTGCGAGCAAGTAATTATGACCGTTGCTCAGAAGCACGGAGATTCGTCCTCGTGGTTTTGACGTATGCCTTTACGGTCAACCTCACCTTCCTGCTAGTCCTTTTCGAAGGCGACGGCCATAGTAAGGACGAGGGCCGAAACCGCAAACGTGGGATAAAATGTGTCTTGCAATGGGCAGAGATACACACTGCTTCAAACGTACTGTCAGTTACAGGGTGCATAAATGCATGAAGAAATACCGTGATGATTAACAGACATTGTATACCATAGACTAGCATTGCGAGCGACCCTAGATCTCCGACATAAGATCAGACATGACAAAGATCACCTTCCCCACAGATCGCATGGTAACTGGACACGCGTTACACCAGTAGCCATTATGATCACCATCACCGTATAGTTGATGATATCGATGATGCTATCATGTCTCATCAAGAAAGCTGTCCTTGCAGCGCGATGGCGACTGAGATGTTGCCACATAGTTCCTTCCACCAATCGCCCATTACATATTTCGTTAGCTATGAAAGAAAGAGTCGGATCCACGGCAGCATGTCATCACACAGCCAGTCTAGATGGACGGCCGGCGTTGCAAGCCGTGTAGTGCCGGGTCACATGACGGCAAGGTCTCCATAAGTCAAACGAGCCAAGTACACCTTATTTGGCACTCATCTGGCAGCGAGGCACGCCAACGTGTGCTGTACGTCGAGTGTCGGGAGATGACATGTCGTTGGGGGCGACGGTAGTCTATACGATAACCTATTTGGGTTAGTAGGGGTTAGTAAGTGAGCGACACAAAGCCACGAGTCACGTGTATGATGTAAGTTGACAGTTGTATTACTCAGGCACAGCTAGGTTGGTGCTACGTGGAAGCAGCAGCGGAAAGGGTATCTGTTGCGCATTTGTTGCGCTCCCTTCAGCACGGGACTCTCCCTCGCTCATATCTATTTCGTCGGTTTGTGCCACTTGGACGTCATAGTGGCTGTGACATACTCACACGAGGAAACTATGCCGTGCAATGTTCCCGAGAAAACCGACGAGCATGTAAAACAACAGACCACGGAGGGCAGACGTCACCGCCGGAGTGAGAGCGCAGAAACATATTTGCAGAGCATGGCTGCTTGTGCCACTACGAGGAGGCCAGGAGCCTACGAGCTAAGTTACAAGCTAGCTAAGGGTGCGCTACACCAACTAGGCCCCGGAAGTGGATGCCCAAGTCTCGGGTGCCCCGAAAGCAGGAAATAGAAAAACATATGGGCAAGTAGACAAGGTAACGCGATGGGGAAATAAGACGTATTACTCCATAGTCGTGAGGAAAGCAGTGCAAAGCGGTGAAGTCATTGGGAGGAGTGTCGAGTCGTCACCTGTGGGGAAGACGCCCATACCACGGCGTACTAGCTAGTTGTATGCTTAAGATATGTCGTAGTGCGTAGTCTGCCACCCCCTGCTTGCGATTTATCGTTCCAGCTGTAGCTGATCCGTTAAATATCTCCGTACTGGACTCGGAAGAGTTGCCAGGGCGTCCGCTATGGAAGGCATTGCCTGTCTTTCGCTGCACTGTAAAGTGGGAAAGAAATCCTTTAGCTCGAGATCCCCATAGGGCTCCCACCTGACACGGGCTCGTCTTCATTGATTTTGTTTTGATTCTCGTTTCTACTTAGGTCAGCTCTTCTCCGTGAACCAGGTCTCAAGGCCTAGATCCTCCCAATGTCTTGCTGCTTGGTTTTTCCGCGTTGGGGGGTTGGGGGCTGCGACTGCTCCATCGCAGAACCGCGAGGTTAGGGCGAAGCTAGTAACTGAAAAACAGAGAACACATCATACCATCATACATATCATCCTTATCATGAGACTCACATATCTTATCATACTCACCAATGCGCCGTGTGGTGCAGTAGCAAAGCCACTGCATACGAGTATTCAAAGCTTTGATCGACGTTTGGCTCGTGCTCTCACGACGTCGTCATTGTTCAGGTCGTTGTGTTTCATACTTTTCCTCTTGGACGATGCTCTCCCGCATCCTATCTTACATCCTATATATACGTTGTTTCATTTGTCTGGTGTTTGTTTTCGGCCTTTTGTCCTTTTTTGCCAAACAGTTCTCGTGCACTTTCGTGCGCGTTTCCTTCCCAGCATTCACATTCGTCAGATCCCTGTAGGAAGCTGCCACTTTTTCTGTGCAAATTGCTGTAGTCTAGGAAAGGGGTAAATTGGTCAATCGTTACGAGTAATTGCGTTGTATGCGGTTCTGGTTCCTGCATCAATTTATCTGATTCTAAATATAAGACGGCTTTGGCTTTTCTGTTTTTACTGGAAGACCGGTCCGGGTACACCCCAATGCAAGCAGGCACCGTGCTAGAAGTAACAGCAAGTGAAGAATAAGAAAGAAAATAAGAAAATAAAAGGGGAAGAAGCAACCAGAAAACAAAAGTCAGAACAGGGAACGATAAAGAGAAAGAAATAATAAATAAGCAGCCAAGAAGCCATACAACAAAGCTATCGACGGGGCGTGCGTATAACACGTATCCTATGCGGCTACTATGTCGCTTCATAATTAGATCGAGGTGAGCATCTTGCATCCTGCACGCCAGATGTTGTGCACACGGATTGCGGTTTTCATGGTTGACGGTTGTCGGAATTGTTTCCCACGCATCTAGCAAATCAGAGCGATCCTCGTTTCTGTTGATCATAACTGACAAGAATTTATTATCACCACCTCCTCCGTACTCGTACACCTCGACCTACACCTACACTGCAAGGGCACTACAGGCGAGCACCGAACAGAGTCCGGCATTTATTTAGTGTGAGGCAGCCGAGGGGGGCCCTTTGTTAGCACGCAGAGCGACGAGAGCCCCATATGTTTTTGATTCGCAGCTCCTTTTCACCCTCGCGTTGGCCTGTTTTGTTTAGTGCATCGTAGCCTGAATATGAATACTACTTCTCCATGCATCCCCGTTTGTGCCGTGCTTTGTTTTCCTTTGATAGAGGTGTGGGATTGCTCCGTTGCCACGCTATTTCACATCCTCCGGCAAAGTGTAAAGTGTAAAATGGAAAGTATGCAATGAGAAATGTGAGAAGTGACAGAGATGAGAGTGGAAGAAACTTTTTTCTTTTATGATTTATGTTGGGCTTACCGGCCAAGATCTAGCGCAGGGCACAGGGCACCGGGAGATACCCTACCAGCTTTGGGCTGCTCCGTAAACAATAACTTTACGAAACAGCACACATTTACGAGACCCTGACCTTAAAGATTCAAAATGTATATTACTCTATGCTTACAGGGACCTAGCAGTCAGCCGGTTAGCTGATTGGCTCGAACGGATCACAGGCATATCATATGAAAACGACATAGATAAAGAGTCGATGTGGAAGAGGATCTCCCAGAGCTACTGTAGAAACTAGGGAGATGATTTTGTACCCCGTAGCTGCCGTAGGGATGGGCAATAACTCGGCGGATGTCGCTGGGCCCGGTCGAACCCCCGGAAGGGTTCTCCGTAGCAAGGTTTTGATGAAAAGCGAAGCAAATAGGGGCTGCTCTATGGCTTATGTGAGCAAATAGAATGCGGCCAGGCCACCCAGCACTTGAGACGCAGGCCAGACAGCATAGTCCAGTTACGAGGGTATCGACGGTCACGCGATGCTAGTACCTGGGTCTGGCCCAATGGGTGGGTTTCCCAAAGGAGAAAACCGATAGCTCGCTAAATTAGACCTCCCGCTGCCTTGATTCTGCGCATTTGTGCGGTGTAGTCCTGGCGACTGGGGGACCGGGGACCGGGGGCCGAGGAGCGAGGTGGTTGAGGAGCGATGAGGTTGAGTGGCGGAGGACATGAACAGGGCGACGGAGAGGAGCAGTGAGTGTGTTTAGTATCGAACTGAGTTTTATCTGCTTCCTAATTCTTGCTTTAGTTTGAAAAAACTGCTGCTGCGGATCCAATCCGACCCAACCGTCTCTGCTTGCTGTGTTCCTGTGCTTCCTTTGCTTCCAGTGTAGCCCACAGTACACGCCGGCAGTGTGGATTTTGTTTCTTTTCTTTTGTGTTTCTTTTCTGTTTCTTTTCTATGTTAATCAAAGTCTGCTTGCAATGTTTCTCGGTGAGTAAAGTCTTGCAGAGCTAAACCCTAGGCCAAAGGCAAGACATGTTGAGAAGCAATGCGTTGTCATCAAAGGCAGAAGAAAGGAAGAAAAAAATCAAAAGAAATTACCAGAAGAAAAGAAAAGAAGAAGAAAAATCAAATAGAAGAAGAAGAAAATAAGCAACATACTATCCTACATACGAGTAGAGGCTGCAGAAGAACTGCCAGTTGTCCATCTGCAGGCCACTGCACCTGCAAAGCAGTTTCATCAGCACAGTAATGCTTGACGGGTCCTCGTTCCAAGGCAAGACACATCCACAGAGGCGTGCATTGAATCTACTCGACCCAGCAGTTTTGCAGCAAGTCTTCTTCCCAGAGTACAGTGGCTCAGTGGGAGATGTGAATCCAAATCCAAATCCAAATCCAAACACAATATGATCCGATTGTGAACCAAGATATGCATTGCACATGCCCTTTTGGGTCAGAAGGATCAATATGCAAAGCGATACCGTACGGAGAATCTACAAGTCGCCAGGTCATTGGGCAGTATTTTCCGCGCTCGCATTGATCCTTCGCCGTCTACGGAGGTTGCTCGTTCTCTCTCATACTGAAGTATTTAAATAGTCAAAGCTCATAACAATAAACTCAAAATAATAACTCAGAATAATAGATCTTTCGTTTCTCTCGCACCATAAACCCTGTTCATTTCGGCATTCCTCCATTGATAACTGAAACAAGACGCACTAACACTGGCAATTAGCATGTTTTCGCGTGTACGGTTTTGCAGTGCATGCTTGAGAGATAGAAAGCTAATAAAACGAGACTAAAAAATCAGTCTTCAGTAATTCAGTAAATCAAATAAAAGCAGAATTTGCCCCAATGCTCAGCAGGCGCCACAGCTTATGGTAGAGGAGAACCATGTCGAGCTGAGGTGCCTTGGCGTCGCGACTATTACCTTATCCATTGTATTCTTTGTTATGTTTGACACAGCCTGCCACCGACAATACTGTCTCGTTTTGCCTTGATCTCATTCCTTACGACTTGTCACTCTTTGCGCAGTGTCTTGTATTTTACGTACTAACTGCGACTGTCTCTCTGCTGTCTCTACTCTGCCTCTGGGTGTCTCTACTCTGTCTCCATTCTGTCTCTACTGTTTCCATGATTGTCTCTAATTGTCTTGCCTCTGTCTTATTCTGTCTCTGCTTGTAGTCGTCTGGCTTTTACTTTTTTTATTCGCCTCGTTGTTTCGCTCCCGCCTTGTACTCTTGTACTGTAAGGTTCACATTCTTCCTTTCAGGCGTCGATCGTTGCGCACAAGCAGATCATAGCAAATCTAAAAGATGCAAATTCAGACATTCCGAGGCATGGCCACATTATTCGTCTATTCGTCCATGTAAATATACTTGTGAAGGCGATACAACCAATTAAGTCACAGATGTTGGCACTAGACTGTCATTTGTGATTATCCTCTGGCCTTTTCTCTCCTTGCTCTCCCCTCTCTCCTCCTCGAGCGATTACCAGAGCAGGGTCTTGATACTTCGGTTTGTATACGTATTTTTAAAGCTGGTGCAAACCCTGAACCGTCCTACCCTGTATCTGTCTGCGCCTGTCCTTTCGTGCACCCTCGCCGCGTGACTGCGTTATTCTCCAACGGGTCGTGAAAATGCTACAATATCACCAGATCCTAGACCTGGGCTCCGATCCTCCATGTAACATTGCTCTATGATGATGCGATGCGCTCAGATCGTCGAGACATTGAATTCATACGGAGAATATAAGCCTACGCATTTCCAGTTACATAAGTAATATAAGAGGACAGACGTTGGACGAATAAAGCAAAGTACGCAACGGTCTCCAAGCACACATACTCCGTACACAAGTGGTGGAAATCACCGCCGGGTGCTATATGCCGTTGTAAATATCCGAGTATCAAGTCTGTGTGCTTTTGTCAGTCCACCCCCTTGTCGATGCAGAGTCGACGTATATGATATGCAGGGGAAGATAAGATACGAGGTAGAGACGAGACGAAGTTTGAAAAATAAGAAATATAAAGCAGACACCAAACATCAAACGACGCAAGAGCCGGTTTTCCGATGCACTCCAGCATCGTGGCATCATGCAGGAAAAGGACGTGATGCAGCTCATATTGATATACAGGTACATCAGAACAGATGTCATGCTTTTACAAGTCGAGGCGAAGCGATGTGGGCTGCCGCCATGGCCCCTGGTAGTGGTCATATTCAAAGTGGTTCATAGCGGTCCAAGTCCACGACTAGCGGAGTACGGCGAAACCGTGCGCTGCGACGGAGTATTTTATGGGGTTGCAAGCCACAGTTATTTCTACATTGTTTGTTTCGTACCCGACTTTGTACATTTGCTCCGTCTCTTTATTTGCTCCGTAATACACCGCAAAGACGTAAATGCAGCGTCATCTATTAGCGCGCATCTCTCTTATTACTATATTTATTATATATTACATCAAGCATTGAGATACATCAAATACGTATCTCACAGACAAAAACACGAAAACGCACATACTTGGCGGTAAGACTTGTTTGGTAGGCTGGTAAATTACATAATTACCGGGCATGAGCTACGATTCGGTAGCGTTTATAACTCCAACTTACGGGCTGGGACTTGCTAGTTCTTGCTGCTGGATAACCAGTTGCTGCTTATGAGATGCTCCTGCAATACTGCACAGCCCAGTATGGCCGTATGCTTCTGTGCCATTACAACGTCGCTGGTAGCGTAATCCCAGCCGTAAGGCCGATGCTACCACCCGCTCCACCAGGCATTAGAGTCGTATTATCACATTACGCGTAGAGGTGATCTATTGGAGAGGCAAGCGCACCACCCTGACTGCCTGTACTCAGCTGAACGCGGTCGGATAGTACCCTGACGTTCCACCCAGCTGCTATTGCTCTCATTCTCGCGCTCTCGGACACGGCTACGGGTCTTAACGATTTCTGTATCTTACCATCTTACGTCTTCCTCGTATTACTAGTCTACATCCGTCGGAACCGGGCAGAGGATTAACTAGCACTACTGAGTACATATCTTTCAATACAAGATGCAGATTACCATGTACCGAGCTTCTGGCATCAGAAGGCTGAGACCCCGTTCCCAACCTAGAAGTGACATAATAATAGATAAGAGCATGAATGTAACATAGATTGAATATGGAATCGCACAAGGCGATAGCAAAATAGGGAGAATAGTGAGAGTAGGGGCAACCAGGCTGTGGAGGCTTCTTACACTTGTGAAGATCGCCGAGGCGGCAGAGTAGCAAAGGCTGAGCCCTAGAGTGTCGATTCTGGTGTTTTGTGTTGGGCAGTTGTTCGCTCAGTACGATTACTCAATTTATTTAAGAGCGGCTGCGGCAGACGCTTTTGTCAAAGGGGCCGAAAACCATGTCTTGGACTACGACTAGGCGGATCGTCAGCTACAGACGACTCACAGACTGCCGAGGAGCGAGAGGGCTCTCTATTTCCGAATTACTGCAGGGGTAGTCCATTCCGTACCTTTTTACTGCGCAGATCGGATCGAGGATATTCAAATGCAGCCAGAATGCGGTCAGAATGCAGTCAGATCATCCCGAGGCTAGACTGATGTGATAGTGATGGGATAGCTGTTGCTGGTCACTGGGATATGAATAGACTACTATACGATACTATTTGATAAAGCAAGCAAATACTGTCTCGACGTGGTAGGGCAGACAAGGGCGCGGAGCTGCAAGGAGAGATTCGCCACACCGTGCAGAGTGCATGACACACAGTTCAGTCCGCACAGTCATAGTACGCCATTATATCCCGCTGCTGATGCTCCTCTGGCCATGACTGTAAACAACGCAGCCGGAACCTGGGGTTCGCATTTTGCCAATGAGCAGTCTTACTTGTGCTTCTTTGTCGCATTCTTGGTGTGTGTTCGTCGTTGAGAATGTCGACGGACAACCGATATCAAAGTGCCGATGGAGGCTGGTTTGCCACTGCAGTAGGAGCCGTGCGTAATTATTTTTTAGAGCCTGAGCTGTATGTTTACTTTATATTTCTATATTATTTGCAGTGTCTGTTATATTGTTGTTGTTTAGTTTGTTATGCGAACTTGTAGCCTTTTCTGTTATCATTTTGCATTGGTGTTGGTCGGCTTGAGGTCTTTTATGGTCTTTTTATAAAACTTTTTTTTTTTCAAAATACCTTATTTTCTGTTTTTATTATTATTATTATTATCCATTTTTTGTTACTTTATACAATATCGTAATATTCGCCAAAGCCTTCGCTTCTGTGGTCTTCATAGAAATCGACGATGCTTTACCGACCGATCGTGTATCCGATCAACTATAGTCGTCACCAACAAACAAACGGTGCATGACAACGACTGTGGTTCAAGCTCAGCAATAGCACAGCTATGGCTGTTGGGCCCGCAGCTCCTACTGCCGCCCGTGCTGTGCTCCTTGTTTCTGATCAGCTGCTCCTAATCCTATGTTTTATGTTCTATGCTGCTTCTTCGATGCTTCCATGTCTATCCTTTTCCTTCCCACAGCTCTCTGCACAGACGATCTATGAGTACTATATCATAACTGCAGCGTATCATAACTGTAGTGGAAGTGCTGCTCTCTCTTATTTTTATTTTCTTATTTATTTTCTTGTTTCTTCCTGTAGGTTTTTTCCGTTCTTTCTTTCTTCTCTCATAGCTCCTACTCGCTATTAGATTCGGTGTCCTTCAAGGTCTTTTTTTTTTTTTTTTTTTTCGATAAATTCACAGCCTACTAACCGAGTGTAGTCGTACTTTTCACACGCCCCCCCTCCTTTGTTGTCTCCACCGATCGTGGATCATCTTAGCTCATACACCCCCTTCCCCATTTCTGAACCTAAACTAACATCGTAAACACCTCTGAGTAGACACACCCAGACAGCATAGCATTTAGATAGTAAGAGGCACGGTCATGCAGTGTATTCCGCACCCCTAGTCTTAATCCTTGAGGGCTGCTGTGGTAGTGTGCCGTGGTTCGGCAGGAGAAAATGGGAAAAAAGCTAAACCATACTAGCATTAGGACGTATGCAGTGGTGGTCAGTGGCCTGAGCAGAGAGTACAACGTAGGGCCGTCGAGTATTACAGAGTAAGACTGCCGGGCTGGTTGTAATACATGCTGGCTGGCTGGAGGGTGCTGGTGGGCTGCTGTTTGTTCTACGTCCCCGGGGAGGATCATGGTTTCGTGTGTCCCTGCTTCTTTTTCCTTTCGTTTCTTTTTCTACATACGACGTACATACCCTTTCTTGTTTTGCAGAACAGATACAGCTAGGTCATAAGTTAATTCTGCGGCTCTAGGGAGAGGCCACTGCTTCTGCGTCTCATAATACACCAGTCACTCTCTCACGTCCTTTTATTCTCTCCACGTTATCGTGCCATCTCATTATCTCTGCATACTCTACCTTGCGCCGTCAGCTCCCACTCGTAGGATACTGCTTGTGCACGGAACACTACCAGCACCTGCTTCTCTTTTATACCTCGAGTCTGCATGTGAGACCAGAAACCACGAACCCGATCGATCACGACTCGACACATCACACAAACCGCCGCACGACACAGCGCACATCACGAGTAAAGCGACAAAGGGGGCATTAGCAAGATCAGACATTACTCAGGGAGATAGAACAGGTACAGGTGAAGGAGCAGGTAAAGGAGCAGGCGCAGGATACAAGCAAAAAGGCCAGACAGACACGCAAAAGTACGCCTGGTGGCCAGTATCCGACCGCCCTACACCCCCCCCCCCCAAAAAAAAATATCTCCTCTTCATATCCCTTTTCCTGTCTTACTTGGCGCACTGTGAGCTTCAGAAGCAGCCGAACGAGATATCTTAGCTTATTTGCTGTTTGTTGTTTGCTAGCCTTCCTATTGCTATTTCCTGTGGTTTTGTCTCGCGGTGTCTTCACGCCCATCTCAGTTGCATCTCCATTTCTCCATTGCCGTCTCGCTATATAAGATACATACACTATATAGGCTTCTCGTCCTGTATTTTGTTTTGTATTTTGTTTTGTAGTGGACTACCGGCCACCTGCCCCATCAACAAGAAGAAACGAGAAGCGAGCAGAGACAAAAGCAACGTGCAAAGACAAGCTGCGCGCTGGCGATCATTTTGTGCGGACATATGCCGCCTGGCCGTGCTGCCCGTTGCATTACATATTGCATCCTGTTGGGTATCGTGCCTGTGCACAAAATCGCCATCCAAACCCACCTAAACCAACGGCCTGCGCCTATCAAGGATTTCCTTGGGAAGTTTTTCCCACTGGGGGTACCGCGTTTGCACAGCACGTTCGAACGCCTTCAGCACGTCAAAAGCAGCCAAGAACGTTGGTGAGATCAGGCATTGTCAAGCGATTCGCAAGCAAGGACGTATCGTACTGCGGTCTGTATATCACAAGTGGACGCCAGAACCGATATAGAATTGCCATCAGATCGGGTCACCAGCCGCCGGACTCTTTCGCACATACACGCACACATACGCACACACACGCAGACTTTGCACCGCGCAGAGTCGTGCGTAGACCGCATCCAGCCCGGCAACCAGCCGCCTCCCAGCCGCCACCCATCTCCCCTCCAGCTGTTTCTGCTTCGCAGGTGCACATACGAGACGCAGGAGTGGCCGCACGAGTGACCGCTCCTTCTTGCTCCGAGCTCTTGCTGCTGCGTTTACGTTGGGGACAGAACGAGTCCGACCCACAACCAAGCAGGCGCCTTCGAATCATAGCTGTCCAAAACACGGGAGAGAGAAAGAGAGACTGTCGGTCTAGATACTCGGAAAGACAGACGCACATTCTGCCAGTCCGCAGTCTTCCCGTCTGCTCATCTGCCCGTCTGCTCATCTGCCCGTCTGTCCTGTATCCATCTGTCTATCTGCCGATAAATTCCTGGTCTGTGTTGGAAGCTACTTTGAAAGATAGACTGCGTTGACGGAACTTTGCCCGTTGTCGTGTCTCTCGCCCCTTCTGTTGCTGATTAGTCGTGGACTACGCTGCTATATCTTTGTCATCAACTCTGCCCTCCGCTCGCATTCCCTTTCTTTCTCTCCTATATATCTCCGTATATTTCTTTCCTTTCTCTTTTTCTTTTGTGTTCTCGTTTACGCCTCCTGTCTTCTTACTCTCTTTCTTCCTTTAATCTCTTACATACCTCTCTTCTGTTCTCTCTATCTTCTCTTATATATATTCTTTCTCCTTCCCACCTTTCTCTTCTCTCCTTCCTTTTATCTCCCGCCTTTTATCTCTCTCCTTTTATCTCCTTCCTTTTCTCTTCTCCTTCTCCTTTTCCCCTTCTTTCCTGCCACCCACTCTTTTAACACACCTCAGCAACTGTCTCACCGCACTTGCTTCTCCGTACAAAAGACATACCATCCTCGAGTCAACGGTAAGTGGTCCTTCCTACCCATATAAGCCCCTTCACCCCTTCCCCTTTGCCTATATATCTGCTCTCCCCCCCCCCCCCCCCCCCCCACCACTTCATTCTCTCTCTATACCTTCATCGTTCTTGTGAATCTTGGAAAGGTTCACTTGTCAGTTCTTCCACGATCTTGACAGCTCAAAAAGTCTTACCACTCCTTCACCCAGTACTTCCTTGTCTTATTTACACTTTACCTATTTTCAAGTGTGAATCTTTGCTCTTGATTGCCTCTCATCACCATTCTTCTTCATCGCCATCGTCCTGAGCAGGACCCTTCCTTTTATCTCACACCGCACATCGCTTCATCCATCCTGGTACCCCCTCGCCAGTCACTGTACTTTGCTCCCCTCGACGTCTCGACTTTTGTCCTGTGCGTCCTTCTCATCTCGTCCTCAGGCTCCTCCCGCTCTACATGGAGTACAACTCATACTATACCACCAGCCCAGGTGTTTTGGACCCGTCTAACAATATCTCGATATCCTACAACAGCTCGGATTCCAAATCAGCATACAGCAACAGAAACAGCTCTTCCAGCCAGGACTCTGGCTACGACAGCAGCATGTCGAACTACAACGATAGAGCCCGTAGCGGCTCCATTGGTAGCGAAGGATCCGCCGGCAGGGCTGCACCCGACGGCGGCAGCGGCAGCAGCGGAAGCAATGGCAGCAACGGCGGCAGCAGCAGCAATGGCGGCAACGGCTACGCACCCTACGGCCATCCTGTGCAAAGCTCTCAGCATCAAAAGTATGGTAACTCTGCCTACGGCATGTCCCAACCCGGCAGTTCTGGAATCGCCAACCCTGGCAATAGCCATCATACAGCAGCAGCAATGGCAGCGGCTAACATGAGCGCTACTTCGTGGGCCAACAGTAACGAATGGGACAAATACCGTGAAATCATCACCGATCTCTACCGCGACCGCGGTCTTCACCTGAAGAAGGTCCAGAGTTTTATGGCCAAGGAATACAACTTCCACGCCAGCGAGCGCATGTACAAGACGCGGATATCCAAGTGGAACCTAGACAAGAACCTCAAGGCTGCCGATGTTATGGTCATGTTCCGCATGTACCAGACTCGCGCCATGGTGGGAAAGAAGTCCAGATTCACCGTCCGCGGCCGCTACATGGACTACGCTCGCGTCGAACAGTACATCCGCCGCGACCCCAGCATCCTCACACGTGTCCAGAACAATGAGGACATTGTCGACATTCCCCCAGACCACGCCCAGTCCGCCGGCATCATGTGCCGCACCCCGTCGCCCTCGCCGCCGCCTTCACCCGCCCACGGACAATCGGTCCACGTCCAGATGCCTCATCACTTGAACCCGTACCACCACAGCTACGGCTTCGGAGCGGCCCCCCCGCAGCACGCCCAGCAGCACGCCCAACATCACCACCAGCAGCCACAGCACTCGCACAACGGCCACCGTCGCCCGCACCCCCATGTTCACGGCGTCACACACCACCCGCACCACCCACACCACTTGTCGAGTACAGGCGTCCCCGTCCTCCCCTCGCAGTCGCAAGCTGCGCTCCATCAGATGCAGCTCCCGGTGGCCACTACGACCATGGCCGGATACCCAGGCATGACCACGACCTCGGGTCCTAGCGGCAGCTCATATACGAGCGGTTCTACAAGTTCTAGCTCCCCGTTCTCGAGCTTGACCGCAACCTCGGGTGTTGCCACTAGCCCGTTCGCCCTCCCCGCGACCATGGGCGACAGCAGCAGCGGATTCGCCAGCATGTCTGCCACTTCTAACAATAGCAACAGTGCGTACGAGTTTAGTGCCCCGGGCACGTTTGGCACGTCTGCCCCAGCACCAGGGCTCACCACATCTGCCTCGCCAAGCTCGCTGGGCATGATGCCGACGCATATCTCTACCCCAAGAACAATCAACACGGACGGCCGCTTCGGCTCGCACTCGTTTGCACCCATGACCTACTCCAGCCATGGCCAGAGCACGAACGGTCAGGTTCCCTTCCGCCAGAACACCATCAACGGCATTGCCTGCCATGACCAGTACGGCGAGCACGTGCCGCAGAACGCACAGGGTCACCAGCAAGGGTCCTCGAGCGGCATCGGTGCAGCATCCGGGTCTCAGTACAGCCCGTATGGCTCCGCGCCGAACGGCAGCGGTGTTGACCCCACGCATGGATCCTCATCGGCCAGCGGCCACGGTAGCAACCCCAACCTCCCCGATACCTATGACTGGAACAACATGTCCAGTTCCAATCCCCCATGGGGAGGTCAGTTCCGCTAGATCGCTCAAGGCGACAGCGACAAGGCTTCAGGCCTTTTGAGGCGCGCGAGTCTCAAGAGGCTTCAACCAAAGCCTGACGGCATATATGCCGCTTCACTTTCCTGCTCTTC
The DNA here is from genome assembly GCA_029298845.1 of Ophiostoma perfectum. NCBI lineage: Eukaryota > Fungi > Ascomycota > Sordariomycetes > Ophiostomatales > Ophiostomataceae > Ophiostoma > Ophiostoma perfectum. Next base: position 68,981 of record JANSLV010000107.1, read on the forward strand.
CTTTTATTTTTAATCCCTATCTCCTATATACTTTATGTTTTGCACGACTATACCGACCGGTTTTGGGCCCAGCTAGGTGCACAGCTGTGGCATGTCTTTCTTTTTCATTTATTGGTGTTTTGGTCTATCGGTCTACTGGTCTCTTGGTTTTCTACATTTTTTCTATCTGCTTTCCTTCTGTTTCACTGTTTACTGTTTATTGTCTTACTTATTTTCCTGGGTCTGTTCGCGGGATAATATACACGGATCCGTCTACCAACGACATCGTCTCGTCGTTGGTTTTATTATGGGAGTTTTCGCTTCCACTTGTCACTCTTTTATGGGCTTTACTTGGTATTTTCCTTTTACGGATATGCTTTCACTGGCGTTACTGGCGGCTGGCATTGGTCTTGTCTGGCGCATAGTCTCCTACGGGAGTTGAACACCTTTAGAACACTTTGCTTTTTTCTTTGATAATATCAATTATATTCAATATTCTATAGCTCTACACCAGTGACATGCACGACAGTGACAGTGACAGACTCACGACTCACAGACTGGCTCACAGACGCGGCCGCTCTAGTCATGCCGTAATACCAAGATCCTTGTAAAAGGCATCGCCGTTGGGCTTGCGGCCCAGGAACTGCTCCAGCGTCCGCATCTCGTCTTGCGAGCCGCCCTTCTCAAGCACCGTGTGCCGGTACCGCCGGCCCTCCTTGCCGTCCATGGGGTTCTCCCGGAACACCGTGTAGAACATGTCCGTCGAGTACACCTGTGAGTACAGGTAGCCGTAGTAGCCAGCATCGTAGCCGCCCATCAAGTGGCCAAAGCACGCCTGGCCGTTGCCCCATGAGCTGGGCTCGCCCTGCGCCTCCGGTCCCTTGAATCCGCTCAGCTCCGCGCGCAGGTCGTTGTACACGCTGCTGATGTCCATCGTCTCAATGGACTCGTGCGACGTCGGCGCGTGCACCGCCATGTCAAAGATGCCAAAGTGCAGCTGGCGCAGGTTGAACAGCGCATCGTTGACGTGCTTTGTCGACACCAGCTTCGTGATGAGGTCGTCGGGAATCGGCTCGTTGGACTCGTAGTGGCTGCTCAGCGCCTTGATCTGCGGCGGGCTCCAGCACCAGTTCTCCAGCATCTGGCTGGGCGCCTCGACAAAGTCGCGCACCGTCGACGTGCCGTGGAACCGGGCAAACTTGGTGCGGCCTGCGAGGTCGTGGATGCCGTGGCCTAGCTCGTGGAACAGCGTGACCACTTCGTCGTGCTTGAGCAGAGAAGGCTTCGTCGGCGTCGGCTTGCTGAAATTGCACACCAGCGCGGTCGCAGGGTAGCGGCGCGTTGCATTGCCGTCCTCGGACACTCTCAGGAAACCGGGCTGCAGGTTAAAGTTGGCTGCGTGGCCGTACTTGCCCGGGCGCGGGTGCAGATCCAGGTACAGGTAGCCGACAAATCCGTCACCTTCAGACGCGTCGTCCCAGACGCTGAAGAGGATGACATCCTCGTGCCACACAATGTCCTCGGCCTTGCCTGTCGGGCTGATGCGGGCGCGCTCGGCTGCATCGCCAATCTCAACGAAAATGAAGCCGAACAGCTCCTCAAAGATATTGAGCATTCCGCCCACGGTCTTGCGCAGCGGGAAGTACTCGGCAATCTTGTTCTCGTCGATGCTGTACTCCTTCTCAATCATCAGGCGGTCGTAGTAGCGGTGGTCCCACAAGTAGTAGTTGTCGTCAAAAGGCAGGCCGAGTTCCTTGGTGTCGGCCTTCTTCAGCTCCAGCAGATGCTTGATCTCGGTGACACCACCGGCCGTCAGGCGCTTGCGTAGGTCGCCCAAAAATTCGTCGACTGTCTTGCAGTCCTTGGCCATCTTGTCCTCGAGGACAAGCGAGGCGTGGTTGGGGTAGCCCAGAATACGGGCAGCCTCGTCGCGCAGGAGGACCGTCTCGCGGAACTTGTCCACGTTGTTGTTGCACTTGTTCTCGTTGGCAATAAAGATCTTGCGGCGCGTGTCAGGGTTAGCGGCAAACTTTAGGGCCGGGAACAGGTCCGTGTACTTGAACGAGAGCTTGAGCTTGCCCGCGGTCTCGGCATCGCCATCGGCAGCGCCGACCTCTAGGGTCCCCAGAACATCTTCGGGCACGCCCTTGAGCTCTTCACGCGTGAACCAGAGACCACCGTTCTCCTCGTTCAGGTTTTTGGCAAACTCAATTCCAAGGGTGCTAAGGCGCTGCTTGATCTCCTTGAAGCGGTCGCGCGCAGGGCCAGCCGGCAGGCCCAGACCGTACTTGATGTAACCCTTGTGCTCACGGGCAAGCAAGCGTGCGCTCTCGGGATCAAGGTCCGTCTTGGTAGCCTCGCCGGCCTCGATCTTCTTGATAGCATCGCTGCCGCCGTAGGTCTTGACGAGGGCATCAACGACGTTGAAGACATCCTCGCGCGTGCTGCACTCAATACCGAAGTCGGCCATAACCTGGGTGGCTTCAGTGCTCGCAGCGCGCAGGTCGGCATCAGCAGACACGTACTGGTAGAAGCCAAGAATGTTGGAGGACAGAGCAACCTCGTTCTCGTCCTTAATCTGGGGGGCCATGACTGTGCCAAAGGTGCTGCCAGACTCGGCGACTACCTTGTCGAGGATCGCACGGGTGCTATCGCAGATGGCCTTGGCATCAGTGACAATGCTCTCCTTGGTGCCGATGAAGGTAGGCGGATCCTGCGGGGGGTTCTTGTACTTGTCCATGTTGATGCTGGGGTGCGTGATGATGGGCGCGAAAGCCGAGGATGTACTGCTGCTGCTGCTGCTGTTGCTATTACTCGAATAGAATCCTTTCTGTAGCTTGAGCTGGGTCAAGAAGGGAATCTGGGGCCGAGTGAATCCTCGGAAGGCGGCGATTGATAGCCGGGGAGTGACGCGGGTGGCCAGGATGGCGACGTACGAGAGAAAGAAGAAGAAGGCGAAGAGGCAGAGCACAAGAGAACGCGGTGAGAAGCGTCCCTTGGCGTGAGGGGGGGAAGAAGGTCGGGTTCGAGCTTTGGGGGCTTGAGGAGCTTGAGGAGCTTTTGATCGAGTCCGGGAAGAAGAACAACAAGATGGCAACTCGTTGGGGGTGTGGGAAGCCAGGGTGAGAGATGTCAAGTATCAGAGGGCTGAAGAAGGGGGGAGAGGGGTGCAAGACAAGAAACAAGGACCAAGAGCTGCGAGGACGCAAGTGGATGAGGTAATAGGTGCGACGTCGGCTCGGAGTGGGCTGCTATGTATGTACGCATGCACCGCAACGACGATCGGCCACAGAAAGAGGAAAGAGGGGAATGGGGATTCAGGAAGGCGCAGACGGCTCGGGCTGAGGCCAGAAAGGGCAGGAACACAATGAGCTGGGCACGGATTCGGAAGGAAGGTGCAATTGACAGTGTGCAACGGTTGTCTGGAAAGCAGTGTGCGGTGTTGTCAGATGCGGAAGGTGCACAGGAACGAGCAGTACGCAAGCTCTCGCGAGGCAGGCGCAAAGCAGGCCCAGCTGCCGGTACTAGTAATATGCGGGGCACTTTCTATGGGGAATTGGCGCTATTGTGCGCAGGTCGGGTAGAGAATATGGAAGGAAAGAGCAGAAAACAGCATGGAAACAAGTCAATAGGGCAGTAGGAGTAGGGCAGTAGGGAGGGGGGGAGTACAGCACTAAAGAAAGAGCTGTTGTCTATGAGAATGAGGTCAAGATGATGTCAGTAACCATGGAAGATGCGATGGGATTCAAAAAGACGAAGCGCCGCGCCGGCCAACAACCAATGGCCAGCTGTCAACGGACGGCTGAGGTGCCTTTGTTCCCTTTCAGTCTTCAGCCCGGCACTTCCATCACGTAAGCAATCAGCAGCCACCAAAGACGACAAATGTTGATAGATCCAATGTATTCGACTCGATCAAAGACTAAGCAAAATCAACGCCGGTCCAGCCCATGCTCCTGGTTAAATATGTACGAAAAGAGCAAATTGAAAACACATAACACGTAACAGCCCCCTTCTGGATATCTAGTCACCCGCTGCTCCCCTGCCGTCGGTAGCCATTCAGCAATTCAGTAGCTTTCGAGTAGCTGTGCAGTAGCTTTGACTCCACGTCCGGCATGCACTTCATCCTGACTCCTCAGCGCGTTCCCTGTCGCGTCGTGGCGGCATTGAGGCACAACTGCTGGAGCCCTTTCGTTGCAGCCCTCGCAGCCTGTCGTTTAGTTGGCGAGGATCGTCCGGACGAGATCTAGAGTAGAGTTAGCGGTCCGTATACATGCATCTTTGCGGTATTCCGTGTATGTCGGCAACGTACCCGTGTAGTTAACCTGCCCAGAGCTCGTGTCGACCGCCTTCAGCAGTTCGTCGACCTCCTCGTCGGTCATCTTCTCGCCGAGGTTTGTCAGGATGTACTTCAGCTGGCCGACGCCAATGTAGCCAGTCATGTCCTTGTCGAAGACCTGGAAACCACGGCAGTACTCATCTGGCTCGCCGGGGTCGCGGAAGCCACCAGGGCGGTTGAGGATGCGCTGGAAAGTCTCAAAGTCGACTGGAGTTGTTAGTAGGCGGCTCGTTCTCGTGTCGTCGTTTCCTGGCTGCCTTTCTCTGTTACTTACAGTCGCCACCGACGTTCTTCTCGAGGTCGCGGACCTCGCTCAGGGTAGGGTTCTGGCCGCAAGCGCGCAGCAGGTCACCAAGACTGTCCAGGGTCACCCGGCCGTTGCCGCGCTTGTCGAACAGCGAGAACGCCTCCTTGTAGTTGGTAGAAGCCTGTTCGTTAGACATTTTGTTGGATTGTGATGATGTGGATGGGTACGAAATGAGGGATCCAGAGATGGCAGAGACAGAAGCGAAAGCAAAAGCAGAAGCAGGCTCGAGAAGAAAGGAGGAGGCAATGGAAGCGCAAAAACTGGAGGTCCGGCTCGACGCTATTTTAGTAGCTGAATCGCGGGTTTGGCGTTGTTTTGGTGCCCGGTGGTCCTTTGTTTGGCCTTTGGGGTCGCTCTAGTTTGGTGTACTTTGGCCATGTTGGAGCTCTCCGTTGCTGCTGCGAGCTCGTTCCTCAGGGTTCGTCTGTTGCTTTTGTCTGTCTTTCATATGTCTTTCGTGTGTCTTTCGTCTGACACTGTGCAGTTTGCTTCCCATTGCCGTTGTACTTTTGCCTCGATGCCTTTGTCCCTCGCCCGGTCTGTTTACGCTGGCAACCGTTGCCGGCTGTGGGACTCACCATTTTTTCTGTGTGTTTGTTTGCTGGTATTTCGTGCTAGTGCGGGACTGTGCAGGAGGTCTTTCGGAGTGCTGCGACTAAAGCGTGGTGAAGTGATGAATAGATGATGAAGAGCACCAAGGAGTAAAAGTTGTGAACGAGGTCAGAATCAGAGTGTGCGAAAGGAAGGGGAGGAGGGAGATTAAGCAGAGAAAAGGAGATCACAGAGGGGCCTATCGAAACTCTTATGGCAGGAGCGACTCACAGTCCTTGCCGTCTCTGACCGCATACTCCTGTTGCCCAAAGGGGGGGGCCATCGGACTGTGGCGGCACATGTCCACATTGCTACAGCAACAGCCCACTCTTTCTTTATCGGAAGGCTATCGGACCAATCAATGCTCTTGTTTCTGTGAGTGGTCCTCTCACAATAAAACCACCACTAAACCCCTACAACAAGCATTGGCGGCGGTGACGACAAGTCAGATTGAAACAGTGTAGGGAGTCGTCCTGTGTGCCTCTACGTATGACTATGTATCTTATTAGATACTGTCAATAGTATACATCTGGCGGGGTGGTATATTGCAGCTTTTTTCGAGGCCGGCTCATGACACTCTTACTGAGTAAGCCACTGTTTGTCACGCTCGTACAAGATGTGTCCATACTAGATTATCAGTTGAGCTCAGGCGCCAAGCTCTAGCTCAGGAGCAACTTGAACTGCTCCTTGTCGGGAGGAGTGAGAAATCAATGTACTAGGGCGTGGATAGCCTACCAGATCGTGAGGAATCCACAGTCTCCCTATTGGCCGTCTTTTGTGGGGATTCTTGCAGTAATTTTCGGGTATTCAGGGCTTGCCCACTTCCCTTTGTT
>JANSLV010000108.1:0-73296 GCA_029298845.1 Ophiostoma perfectum
AATTTATAAGCGTAATAATAATAATAATATTATTAATATTATTAACGTTATTAATATTATTAACATTATTAACATCATTAACATTATTAATATCATCAACATCATTAACATTATCAACATCATTAACATCATTAACTTTTAATCTTATAAAAGTGAGTAGTCTTAATACGGACCACTTTTATTCTTTATTTTCAACTTTTAATCTTATAAGAATAAAACGGCTTAATACGGAGGTCTTAATACGGACTACTTTAAATAGAACGATTTGATTGGCTTAGATGCTGAGTAATTATATAAAAGTGGTCCGTATGTGGCATATACGGATTATTATAAATGGCAGGGTTATTATATAACCCTTTCTAACTAAGCTAATTAACCTTTTTAATTAAAGCACGTAACATAAAAACTAAACTACTATACGGGGCTATCGTGCCTGCCCCGACTCATTACTTAGTGAATATAAGATCGAAACATTTTTAGCTTTTATATATATATAATATAATTTAGCCATTTAATTTTATTCAAATCTGTGCTAGTAGCCACGGGTCTTTAAGCAGCTCATTTGCCGTGCTGCGGCGGTCCGGCGCCCACTGTAACATCTTCCGCATCATCTCCAAAAACTGCTCTCTATCATCCTTCCCGGCCAGGGTTGTCTCGATTTCTTCGAACGAGGTGGATGGCGGTAGTTCGATGCCTGCTTTAAATGCGCCTAGTAGTTGGTTAGTGCGGTGAACCGTAACACATCCTCCCCCTCCCTTAAAAGCCTAGGCTAGCGCATCAAGATCGAACATACCATCTTGTGAAAAAAATTTGCTCTTTACACTGCTCCGTGCGACGAGCTCGGGGGGCGGCGGGCCGAGGAGGGCGATGATGCTGGCTAGGTGGGCACGGCCGCGGTAAGTATTAAACTCCGGATCTCGGCCGGAAAACAAATGTCGATTTTCAAATACATCCCAGATCTGAGGATCAACTTAGCGGCCTGCAATATGAATTTTATTATTCATGGGAGGAGAGAGGGCACTCACCAAGCAGCCGGCATTCCAAATGTCAATCTCATATCGCCACGGAATCTCCAGGATGATTTCGGGCGCTCGGTAAAGGTCCGGCTGGACGTCCGTTACGTTTTCCGTCTCGCCAGACACGGCAGCGCCAAAGTCGCACAAGACTGGTGGCCCCAGAAACTCCGGAACAGCAAGCTGCCGACTTGCATAGACGATCCGACCGTCAACCTCTTTTCTGGCGCAAGGATGTTCCAGCTCGTCTCTTTCAAAGGCCTCAAAGACCGAGTTGTCGTCTATGCTGAACATGATATTGTCTGCCTTTATATCTGTTGCGAATTGCGTCAGCTCAAGAAAGAATGGGATTTTCTTTTGCCCTTTAATTGCTATAGGATCTCACCAGCATGGATCAGACGGCATTCCCTGTGCATGAAATCGAGAGCGGACAAGAGCTGGTAGAGCATCATGCCTATGACCCGGGGTGGGCACCGGCCGTCTTGAGTCCGTCGCATATATGCCTGTATGCTCTCCCATAACGGCGGATGCACAAGGCATTGATGCTCGCCGTCCGGTCCGGTCACTTTGAAATTGTCGAGGATAGACCGCACGGCATGCCGACCGGGATGCTCGGACGTGGAGGCGACCGCAGCCATATGCTTATATGTGTCCAACTCTCGACCCGCGGATTTCCCCATCGCCTGTGCCCGGATAAAGACTTTCAAGACGACATGGTTGTGTTGGCTGGATAGTACTGAGTTAGCAAGGACATGCTAATGCGTTGTGGATCACTCGGGGCTGAACTGTACTTTAGATCACGGGCCAGCCAAACTGTCGAAAACGTGCCGTATCCAAGCTTGCCAACAACTTGATACCGCAATGCGAAGACCTCACCAATGCGGACGGGATAGTACCGCGCAGCTAGATAGTCAGAGAATGTCTCCTCCTCGATCTTTTGGTCGGTGTGGATCCGCTCAAAGTTTGGGTTGGCGAAGACGCGCGGGGGCAACGGAGAGCGCCGGAGCAGCTTTGGCATCCATCGAGAGAATAAAGACATATCTGCTCTAAAAAGGCTCAAGAAATTGGAATAAAGACGAGTCTGGGAGAGGGGACGGTCCGAGCAGGGAGATGCGGCCTTTAATAGCGCGATTCCGGTAGACCTTGTCGAAGATGGCAGCCGCGCGCCTAGAGTCGCGAAGAGAAGAACTAGGACAAAGGCCCAACGGCGACGCTCCCAAAATTCAGAGACCCACAAATTACCCTCTTTGTGGCTAGCTTAGGCAGGCGGCCAACTGCTGGCTGATAATAGTTGCTTTGCCCCACTTCGCCAGCGCGACGACGAGCGATGTCTCAGAAAGTGATGTGTGATAGAGGGCATGTGGAAATCCCAGACTTCCCGAAAACCGCATTAGTGGCTAGTCCCTCAGGCAGCCATAGACACCTCTCACATTTTAACCCCTTTTCTGACACCATGGTTTGGCATCGCGGCGTTGATAGGCTCTCGTCTTGGAGCGCAAGGATCATCGTACGACGTACTTGTATCAGACACTCACTAGAGCTCCTCTCACCCAATAAAAGTTCTAACTCGTCTTTATTTCGAAACCAACCGCAGCAAGAAGGCGGCGCGTAGCCAGACGGCCTTTTTATGAGAAGGCCTGCTGTCCTAACTTCCATCTTATTTCGCCTTTCTCTTCCAGAATAGCATGAAATAATACTCCGTGGCATTCCGCCGTGGGTGTTCGGGCAGGATGAAGAGCGGCAATTGTAACATGCCAAGAGCTTATCTCTATGTTCCTTTAGTATTAGAGCCGTCATAAGACTACCATCAGTGATGTGGTTTATTCGATCTGAACTGCTCTCGCTTGAACTGATCTGTATAAAGGCGACCTCGCATTCCTCAAAAATTCTTAAAGTTAATAGCCAATTTCAACAGCCCGTCCATCTCTCCAGTTCCTTTCCAATCTTACGCTTTTCAAAATTTCATACGACTTTCTTGGCGATGCGGTCCTTCAGCACCTCAGCCCGCAGGCTTCTCACGTGGCTTGGCTATCCCTTGGAGCAGCTTCCTGGGGACTGGCCCAATAATGCAATCAAATATGTGAATAATGGAGCAGTCGCAGTAAGAATACAGATCCCCCTCCTTCTCGTCCAGGTTGCCATCCGCCGAGCCTTAGGATTAGAGTTAAATTTGAAATCCTCTAACAGATATAGAAAATCGGCAAAGTCAAATCCGCAGAGATACTGTATGGCATCACGAAGAAGTGTGCATGCTGCTAGTTGGCATATAAGAATGCAGAAAATAACTAACACTGTTCTGTTACATAGGCACCGCAACGATGGCTCGAGCCCTGTTCATAAATCTGGGTACAATCCAAAGGATCCAGAAGACATCATCAGCGTTAGGATCGAGGATGACAATGGGATGAAACGGACACATCACATCTTTAGCGATGGTACGGGTACTTGTTTTGTAGGAGACACGCGTCAATAGCCGCGTCTACGTCTAAGAGCCGGGGGTAGTGACTAAAAGGGATTCATACTTGTCCGAGGAGTATATGTGCCGCTGGGAAAACCTCTGTATTTACCTGTAGCAGAATGTAGTGAAGGAAATTCCACGTCGATTTCAGAATAGCCAAAGAAAAAGCAAAGATGTACCCGTTTGCAAGACATAAACCGGCCACAAATATCAACTCATCCGTTTTTGTTTTTATGAAACGGAAAGCTCCGTTTTAGTTGCATCATAATTTAGCGGCTGTAAAATTTGGATTGCGGAAGCCATACTATATCAAGCTAGTGCGTTTCATTAAGTGCACTTACAATATCGGATACACGCCAGCGTCGCAGTACGTCGTACTCCGTACGTACTCCGTAATCATTATGCCTGTCCGTTGGTTTTTCTCTTTATTCTTTTTTTATTCTCGCCTCCGAAGGCTGCCCCGTTAATTCTACATCGTAAGCGGCCTCGGCCGATGTCACTTAAAACCTAGGCCTATGGACCGGACTAACCGGTTTGAAATGTGTCCACCAGCTCCCTCTTCATCTACGACGAATACGGTGTAGAAAAACATCCATCATGTCACAAGATCTGTCATGGGCATTTGCTCCTTGGTCAAGCTGTAGAAAGTATAAAGATGGTGCTCTTGGCATTTGTCTTATGAAGAAAGAAAGAGAGAGCAGACACAGCCCAGTGCACCGTCAAACACACTCTTTTTACTTTCACTCGTTTTTGTTGATATTGATTCTATCATTTACCATTCATTCGTATATATATTTATTTCATCACTCTCGTTATTTTACCTTTATTTTCTATTCACTATTCTATTTACAGATCTCATTATTTTCCCTTGTTATATAACCCCTCTCGTTCTTCCAAAATGCTGGGCATCACTACTCTGCTTCTGGCCTTGGCGGTTGGCGCCAATACCTCCCCTGTGGCTGCTCCTGCCATCACCTCTGCGCCTTCGCCGGTCCTAGTCAAGCGTGCCACTAGCTGCACCTTTTCTGGCTCCAGCGGCGCGTCCTTGGCAAGCAAATCCCAGACGGCCTGTGCGACCATTGTCCTGAACAATGTTGCCGTGCCGTCGGGTACTACCCTGGATCTGTCCAAGCTCGCAGACGACACAACTGTCATCTTTGAGGGTGAGACCACCTGGGGCTACAAGGAGTGGTCGGGGCCCCTACTACAGATCGAGGGCACCGGCATTACTGTCAAGGGCGCGTCGGGTGCCGTCCTCAACGCCGACGGTGCTCGCTGGTGGGATAGCGAGGGCAGCAACGGTGGCAAGACCAAGCCTAAGTTCTTCTATGCCCACAGCCTGATCAACTCCAAGATTGTCGACCTCAACATCAAGAACACGCCCGTACAGGCCGTCAGCATCAACGGCTGCGATGGCCTCACGATCACGGACATGACCATAGACAGCTCGGACGGTGACAGCGCCGGCGGCCACAACACGGATGGTTTTGATATTGGCACCAGCAGCAACGTTGTCATCGACGGTGCCAAGGTCTATAATCAGGACGACTGCGTGGCCATTAACTCGGGAACTAGCATTACCTTTGAGAACGGTCTCTGCTCGGGCGGCCACGGTCTCTCCATTGGCTCCGTTGGTGGTCGCTCTGATAACACGGTCGACACCGTCACCTTTTACAACATTCAGGTCAAGAACTCGGTCAACGGTATCCGCGTCAAGGGCACCGAAGGCACCACCGGCACCATCAAGGGAGTGACGTACAACAAGATTACGCTCTCTGGCATTACCAAGTACGGTGTCTTGATCGAACAGAACTACAAGGGCGGCGACCTCGTGGGCTCACCGACCACTGGTGTTCCTATCACGGATCTCACCATTGAGAACATCACAGGAACCAAGGCCATTTCAAGCTCCGGCTACAATGTCGTCATTACCTGTGGCAGCGGTTCTTGCTCGGACTGGACCTGGAGTGGTGTTTCGGTGACGGGTGGCAAGACCTACAGCAAGTGCACTAACGTTCCTGACGGCATTTCCTGCTAAGCGCACACATCACACATCCCAGAACCCGACTAACCTAGAGGATACGTCTACCGCTTTTTACTGATCTTGTTTATGTTGTGAATGATAAATTTGTCGTTGCATCGGCTTTAATTAATATAAATATAGACATTTTATCCTCATCTTAACCTCCTTTAGCCAATGCTCAGTTTTTTCAACACTTCTTTTGCTGCCCGTATTGATAAACGTTTCTATGTAATCGGAATAATTTTATTCAGCAGCTAAAAAACAAAATTGGTGAAATAAATCTCGAGTATACGATAATAAGTATGTGCTTTGCTGTCCTTATTAGGAGTATATTAGGAGTAGAGGATATCTACTAAGTTAGAAATACAGGACACTGATATGCTATACAAGTTGTGATAGCTCAATATCGTGTTAGTTTACCGTCTATTTTACATAAGCTAAACATCTTGTTACTTATAGCTTAGTATCTTGTATAAAAGGGTCCCAAGCCCAGTTAAGAAATGACGGCGATGCAGTGTTGGCATCGACAACTATACAGACTTTTCATAGCCCTGATAATAACCTCTCGTTCATGCTTTTAGTGTCGTACCCGGGGTCTTCTTTTCCCATCGCCTTTTGTTTTCTTCTACATTCATTTCATTTCGACTTATGGTGTCTGTGTCTTTATTTTTTAATCTCATCCTTCTACGATTCTCTTCAATTTCCGTCCTCACTGTCTTCCTACGCCAGTTATAGTCCTTGTACGAAATAAAAGAGTATTTCCCGTGCTGGGTTAGTTGCAGCTAGTTATTGTCCATGGTCTTTTATTCACGGCCTACACGGGCCGAATGCGCATCAAATTGTTACATGGTTTTTATAAAGTTTTCAAAAGAGGAAACTCTTACTTCGGAGTAAAATTTTCTGTAACATAATAATATAAGTTACCGATATATTAAAAGTATCAGAGATAGCCTCCGTTAACAAATGATGGCTTAACTTTAATTTGTTAAAGAATTCCCCGTATAAACGAAAAAAAACTACTGAGTGAATTAACTCTAAATTATGTAATTGATATAAGTTATAAAACTATTTATAAGAAAAGTTTTGATACGCCAGTCGGGCCCAACCCGGGCCGGGCATACTCCACGCAATTAAAAGCTACCGGTAAAAATCTCCTCCAAAACAGTTCCCACAGACCGTATAACAGGCCATATGTTTCTCTCGTTACAGCTCTGGACCATGATCATCATAAATTTACGCTCACAAAGTTTGGGGTCCTCGGTAAGCTCCAGCATACCTAGCTGTTCTAGGTTACGGGTGGTCAGGGACGTCCACTTATTCCGAATATACTGCGTTAGTGCATTGTTGACCGTGTCATACACGATCTTGGCAGGGTCAAACGCGCGCGGTGCCACAGAAGATGTAGAGCCCGAGGAAATGCGCTCGTTTAGGTCGGTTGTGGCCAGCCGAAGGACGCGATAAATGTCTAAGAGAGCTCGGAAGCCGATGACGCTGACCCATGGCGCGTCTGCCATGGCCAGTAGCACATCCTCGCCCCAGATGCTGTCGAGCGTATTCATGAGTTCCTCAAAAATGAGGAGCAGCCCTTCCTCACCAAATGGTTTCTGCGTCGCGATACAGTTCCGTGATCGACGGCCAAGGATCTGCGTGCCCAAAGAAAGGTGGGCAGCAGTGGCAAAGGAGGCCGTGATGTCCGTGTCGACGATGCCACAGATGAGAAAGTCGTCGGGCACGCACAAGCTGATCTTGGCCACCCAGCACACTAGCTGCGCCGCATTCCACAGGCGCTTACCGGTGAACTCAGCGGCACTGCCAGCAGCGGCATTGCTCAGACTGGCTGCCTTGAGCCCTAGAATGACCGCCACCGCCGTAGAAATCTGGCTGTTCTGCGAGTGCGTCAGGATATGGAACGGGCTTGGGTTGGACGGGCTCGGAGGCAGCTGGTACAGATAGTGTGTGAAGCCACGGACGATTCGGTAGATGTTGACGGAGACGCAGAGCAGCGCAAAGTGTGAGTAGGAAAGAGCCTTTAGGACCGACTCGGGTGGCCCGCCGGCCATCAGAGTCTGTGTGACGAGGAACAGGGACTTGAGGGCCGGCCCCCGGTCAGTCACAACTGGGCCGCTGGAGGCCTGGTAGCTGGCTGCCTCGAGATGGATCTGCTGCGCCCACTCCTGGGATGTATTTGCCTCCCAGGCTTGTGTCGACCATGGTAGGTCCCACACCAGCTCGAGGGCCGAGATCTCGGGCCGGGTATTGCACGCAAGAACAAGCTGGAAGTCAATCATAGTGAGACCATACAAGCTCATCTTTAGAGATTCCTCGTCAATAAACGAGCGCCACGTATCGTCTGGTTGGGCAGGTACCACTCCAAGCTCTATTCGCGCGTCTAGCTCCTGTCTCCAGGAGTAGCTGTACTCGCAACTGTGCTGCTGGAAAAGTCCACCTTCTCGTATGTCCTGTAAATCGGGAGAAAGAGGACGCACCATGGTTAGCTGGCAGGAGAGGACGGGAAGTAACGCATGCAAATGCGTAAACATAGGGCTCTCGACCGACAACGCAAACAAAACATACCGAGACGAGGCGAGTGAGCATTTGGCAGCTCTTGGAGAACCTCTCTGTGGCAAATGCTCCATAAACAATGCAGAGGAGTGAAGTTTGAAGGATCCAAATGTCTTTCCACCGACCGGGGTCCGATATGGCCTACATCAGAGGGGAGAAGTGAATATTAGCTTTCGTGTCCGTCTTGCCAACACAGCTCTCGCAACCGTGTAACCGGCCCGACTGTCAAGCAGCAATAGCAGAAGCAGCAGCACGAAGTCAAAACTTACTATATCCTTTAGGCTTGAAACGCAGGATTCCCAGAGGTTGTTACTCTGCTGCTGAGCTACGTCATCTGACACTGCGGGATCTGTCTTGCAGCGATAGAGATTTCCGATGGCGGCTACGATGTGTACAAGGGACTTAGGTGCTGAATCAGGCGAGAATGTCGGCCTGTGGAGAATTGGAAAGCTAGGATGAAAGTTGGCGAAATAGCTCGCGATACAAGCTGCGATCGCCTCCGTGGACAGGCTGCTCGAGGCGGTTAGTTCGGATTTTTGAGAACGGCATGTGGGATATACGAAGACACGTGCTTTGTACGCTTTCAAAGCACGCTGTACTTACACGTTTTCTTGTGCAGGCAAGTCTAGTGACAACGCGGCATCTAGGAGATAGTCCAAGCCGTCGTCTGTTTGTCGAGTGACGGCAGCGACTACTGCTTTTTTGGATTCCATAGGCAAGGTCTGAGACGGCACGCCTGCATCGCTCATCTTGGTCCTTCTCGGCGTCGGGTGGCCATCGCAGCGTTCTTGGTGGCGTTTGCAAATGTCCCTGAACACCACGAGTCAGTCAGACCAGTGGCTAACAGGAATGAGGGGAGCAGAGGCGAGGCGAGATATCACTAACCTCCTGCCAAAGATTGCATGGCACAACTGGCACTCAAAGGTCTTGTAGCCAGACGCGCCATGGCCTAGAGAAGACAGTTAGAACTCTGTTCACTCCACCTCAGCGCTTAGGCAAAAGCGACATTCAAAACTCAGCATCCGAACTGCGAATCCGAACAAAGACTGCTTAACGTACGTGTCCGCTTGTGTCGTTTTAAGTTTTCCTGGGGCCGTTAGACGGGTGAAGAATATGGCAAGCAACGCTGGGCATAATAGAAGAAGCGTACACTTCTGGTAAACGACTGCGCACAAAATGGGCAGGCAAAGGGGCGTGAGAGGTCCATGGCGTAAGATGCAGCGCATTCGGTGAAATAAGCGTCGTTGCAATTGACGTTTCGTGCGGAGGTGGGCAAGAAGCGGCGCATGTGTGATATATACGCGTGAAGAGGGGGCCCACTTTGACCAGTTGCTGATAAGAACAGAGATAGGCACCACCACGTAGTGCTCCTAGAAAGTAGTGTATCTAACACTAGCTCCATATTGTTTAGCGTGGGCTTCCTGGCCCGCGCGCGGGCTTGACTTCTTAGCATGGGAAATACAGCAATCTGCTCCCCCCCGGACCCACCGGCCCCCCCGTCCCATCAACAGTCTGTCCAGACTGCCGGCATGTGGTGTTTACAGGATACTACGAGCTCAGCGCTTGAACGAAGCTTAATAACAATTTAAATATGTACGAGTTCTAGTAAATAGGGCCGTCTCTGCCAAATCAAATCTCATCCTTATGGATACACACACATCAGCGGACCAGAAACTCGGACACATCCTCCTCCTTGTACACTGGCTGCTTGTCAACACCGCCCAGCAGCCCCAGGTACCAGCTCAGGTCGTGGCCGTCAAATTCGCGCTCGGAGCGGCCGTTGCTAAAGTAGTAGAAGCGGTTGCGGTTGGCGCGCGTCAGGTGGTAGTCCTCCCACCGCGGTGTAGCCAGGGCGTCGAAGAAATGCACGCGGGACCCGGGCCACATCATGACCTCGCCTTTGATGCTGCCCTGCTTGAACCACGAGTTGCAGGAGCCGTTCCAGGCGGTTCTGGGGATGAATGCGCGGCGGTGCTCTGCAAAATCATCAGTTGCCTCCTCTGTCGGCTCAAAAGCGGTGATCCACTCGTCCGACATCTTGCGGATCATTTGCATGTAGTGCTTGCTAATCGTCTCCATCACAGGGAGGATGGATCCGTGTCCATAGACACCAAAGGGACCGTTGAAGACTGTGGTGCGCCCCGTTATTAGCATGCATGGCTTGGTCTATGCTATCTAAGGTTGTACCGGGCTGTGGTCGACTTACTGAGGTAGTTGGGGAAATGGGGGACCGACATGGACAGGTATGTCCGAGAGGCGGTCGACCACTCGTCGCTCAGGCTTCGGCCTTCACGGCCAATGGTCGGATACCGCGGCTTCCAGGTGACGTCGAAGCCCGTGGCGCACACAATAATGTCAACCTTGTGCTCCTTGCCATCATCCGAGATCAGGCCGTCTTCGGTGATCTTCTTGACGCCACCACGGATAAAGTCCACGTTATCTTCGCACAGCGCCTCGATGAAGCCGTTGCCAGGTGTGGGACGTCTGCAACCGATCTCGTAGCCTTTGGGGATGAGCTGCTCGGCAACCTCGGGCTTCTTGGCCGACTTTCGCGTCATTTCCTTTATGGCAAACTAGGTATACTGTTAGTTATTGGGACGAAGAGAGGACGTGTATGCATAAGTGTGACGAGGGAGGGGGGGAGGGGGGGGGGGGGGGGCACTGCCTACCTCTCGGGCTTCCTTTTGCTCCTCGGTACCGTTCAGAATCAGCCGGAAGCGGCCGTTGAGCTCTGACTCGACAAATTTCCGGTACGTTAGGTACTTCTTGGGGTCGTTGCGCATGACCTCCTTCTGTTCGTCAGAGTCTGTTGTGAGTAACAAGGTGTTAGAAAACGGGTCCCACGTTCTCACTCTCAGTCGAGGGTCGGCACAGTGCAAATGGGTTTTTCTTACACTTGAAGTTTGAGCCGTTCGGTCCCGCAAAGCGCTGGCCGAAGCCAGCCGTGACCCAGGTAGTACTCCGCACAAAAGCTTTGAGATTCTTGACAACTGCAAAGGTAATAAAATGTCAGCCGCCCATCCATTTTGTGGTCCAGCTGTAGATTAGAATGTGTTGCACTTACTTGGCTGAAGAGCCGGGATGATCTGGATGCCTGACGAACCAGCGCCGATCACGGCAACCGTCTTATTTTTGAATTCCACGGAGTCGTCCCAGTTTGCGCTGTGCATCATAGGGCCCTTGAATGTCTCGCGTCCCTCAATCTCGGGCCACTTCCACTTGCTACAGGTAGGGGTTAGTGACTGCCGCAGACGCTGTTCTAAAAGCAATATGGCGACAGGGGAGACTTACTTGAGGACACCTGTAGCGTTCAGGAGGATGTTGCACTCATCCTCAAAGACCTCCTCCGGCTTCTCGACGTTCTGCACACGAACTCGCCATGTCTGGGTTTCCTCCTGCCAGTAGCATCCTGTCACAATACGGTTGACACGGCAGAACTTGAGGAGATCGTAGTCCTTAGCAACCTTCAGGAAGTATTGGTGGATCTCACGGGAACCAGAGTAACTGGAAGACCAGCATGTTAGTCCTCCAGGCACGGGGACAAACGTCAGACGAAACTGTGGTAGGAAAAGCTTACTAAGTTGACCAGTCAGGGCTGGGAGCCCAGGAAAACTGGTAGCAGACCGAAGGAATGTCACAGGCGCATCTAGAGATTAGGGATACGGTCAGCCATGATGCTTCCAAGTCGATCGAGATCCTAAGACTACAGAGTGCATCCTGGATACAAAATCTCTACTTACCCTGGGTATCTATTTTCGTACCACGTGCCGCCGATGACAGGGTTCTTGTCGTAGGCAACGAATTCAATGTCGAGGTCGCTGTTGTTGACCTCGTGGCCGAAGCAGAGCGCGCTCGCTCCGGCACCGATGGCAATGACCTTGATCTTCCGCGGCTTGCGCATGGGCTCCTCCTTGATCTCGTAGGGTGTCTTTTCAGCCGGCGCCGGGCTGATGTGAAACCCATTGGTCTGGGCGGCGCCTGGGGCGGTGCTCTCGTTGGCAGGCATTATTGCAGGAGTTTGGGAGTTCAGGTGGTTGGATCGGATGGCAACTTCTGTACTCTTTTCCGAGGCGTTGGATGAATGTTTCTGAAAGCTAGCTATATCTTGTTTGTGCAACTGTTTTCGATTAATATAACTTATGCCCGTGCGAAGATAACAACGACACTCGTGCCATTTCTAAAAAGAGTGAAGAAGTCGCGTGGCTAACAGTGGGAGCTCCAGAAACTACCCCTTCAGGGGGGTGATTTATTGATTCACCCCTCCCCCTCAGAGCTCCACTGAGCCCATCAAGCCCACTATTGCCGTTGAGTGTATGCTTACAATTGTTTTTCTAGCAGCCCGAGCTCCCCATCATACTATCACTCTGTTTACCATGCCGCTCTTGGCTCAAGTGAACGCTGGGAGGACGCTAGGTGGAGTGTTATCGCCAGGAGCCTCCACTTGTAGTTTTGTCCACCCTCGCACCGTCCGACCTGCAAGCTCCACATGAGACATTCCACCTCCACATGCTAGTGTTATCTAAATATTTGTCCGCCTCCACATAGGGACTCCCCTTCTCTTGCGCCAACCTGTTATCCTGGGATTTGGGACTGTATCCGTATTACATGACTGCCATGACTCGTCAGCGACTTGTACGGATTGTACGGCTCGTGCCGCATTTTATCTCCTCATCTCATTTTCTCCTCCTCTCCTCGAGATAAGAGCTAGACAATCTACCCCCCAACAATGTACCGTGCATGTCAGGTCTCCTATCTCCCGGGAATATACCTGGCTTAAACGGGAACTAGCGCGATATCAAAAATCTTGGGGAATCATTATCCACAGATAAGACACGCGAGTATGCTTGACATCCAAGTGTGAGATAATATTTATTAGCCGACTTAGACCGTCACTTTTCGACGAGATTCTGATGGTCGGCAGTCCTGTTCTGTGATTCGTCCATAGTCTACGGCTACCCTCTCCATCAAAAGCCTTGCCAAATATCCCCAAAAGGCAGTCTTAGACAACACGCTCAGCATACGGCCAGAAACTCTTTTACCCTGTTTTTGTTGATCATCGTCTCAAAGATGGCAGACACTACTTCAAGCCCCGATGTCAAGACGGCGGCACCAGAGGTGTCGCCTAGCAAGCCCGATTTTTCGGTTGGCGATGTTGAGAAATTCAATGTTGGAAAGCGCGAGATGGACCCGGCCATGGCAGCCACCGGCGGCGCCATCGTGCACTACTCTGATGATGCCTATGCTCGCGTCCTAAGAAAGATTGACACACATATGCTGCCTCTGATGTGCTGGATCTACCTGGTTCAGTTCGCGGACAAGTCTAGTCTCAACTACTCGTCTCTCATGGGCATCAAGACCGACAACCACCTGGACGGCTACCAGTACAGCTGGCTGGGCAGTATCTTCTACGCCGGTTACATTTTCTGGGAGTATGTTCATTTTCCTCAGCCTTGTTTTTCCCAGCCTCGTCTTCCTCAAAAGTGTTTTTTTTCTAACCATGAAAGGTTCCCTACCACGTTCCTCCTCCGGCGCCTACCCATTGGAAAATACCTATCCGTCAATATCATCATCTGGGGTGCCGTCCTGTGCTGCCATGCCGCTACCACAAACTGGGCCGGCCTGATGATCACACGGTGTCTCCTTGGCGCCTTTGAGGCTACCATTACTCCAGGTTTCGTTCTTATCACGTCCATGTGGTACAAGCAGAACGAACAGGCCCGGCGTATGGGCTACTGGCTGGCCTGCAACGGTGTTGCTACCATTATCGGCTCGCTTATTGCATATGGCCTTTCGGCAGTCACGCACTCTGCTCTGGAGCCGTGGAAGATTCTTTTCCTCCTCTTCGGCCTCATCACCGTTGTTACCGGCAGCTTCTATCTATGGTACATGCCAGACAACCAGTTGAACGCGCGTTTCCTCAACGAGGAGGAGAAACTGATCGCTGTAGAGCGCATCCGCGACAACTTCCAGGGCATTGGCAGCCACCTTTGGAAGTGGAACCAGTTCTGGGAAGCACTGCGTGACCCGCGCACCTGGATGTACGGATTGTACTCGCTATTGATGAACATCCCGAACGGTGGTATCACCGTTTTCGGCGGCGTCGTCATTAGGTCTTTTGGTTTCGATAGCCGCACGTCTCTGCTTCTCGGCGCACCCGGCGGCGCCGTCGACTTCATTGCCAAGCTCGTCTTCCCCTGGCTCTCAGACTACTTCATGGACCGCTCGCTATTCTCCTTCATTGCCATTCTCTTCCCCACCCTCGGTTGCGTGCTCATGACGGTTATCCCCATCGAGCACAAGGGTGCGCTGCTCTTCGGCAACTACCTCATTTCCTTTGCCGGTGCCTCGTGGTGCCTCGTCATGGTGCTCATCTCCAACAACACGCTTGGCTACACTAAGAAGGCTACCGTCAACACAGTCCAGATTCTCGGTTATGCTGCCGGCAATTGGATCGGTCCCCAGACCTTCCGCAGCTCCGACGCACCGATGTATCACACTGGCAAGACCATCATGGCTGTGCTCTACGGCTGCTCTGCCCTCGTCCTCGTTGCCATCCGTGTCATCAACGTCGTCGAGAACAAGCGCCGCGACCGCGCCGAGGCTGCATCCGGCATCGACCTCAACGATCCAGAGGTGCAGGACCAGATTGCACGGTCCAAGTTCATGGACCTGACTGACTTCGAGCAGCCTCACTTCCGCTACGTTCTGTAGTGGAATGCGACAGACGTATTTTTCTGCAAGGAAATATGTGTGCAATGTCACTTCTTTTTCTTTCTATTATGTTGTCCTTGTTTCGAGCATGTCCGTCTGTTTGCTCAATGTTTCGGGCATACTTGAAATAAGGCACTTCGTTTATCTTTCAGATACTTCTAGTTCATAGTTCTATAATTCCGTGGAGAATCAAATTTTCACTCTCTTGACGTGGCAGACATATCTCAGTTCCTCCTTTATTATTTTCGTGTCAAAAAAAATCCAATCATCTTGAATTATGCTCACAACCTCTGAATACCCCTCCCCAAGACCAGTTTTTCCAATAGAGCAAAAAATACTCACATTTCAACTTTTTTATTTCTCAAAATAGTTTTCTTCGTATCTACAAACTTTTACTGGGCCCATCCCGATACCAAGGTGGCAAGTGTCTCGTTATTTCCGACATTTCCTGGGAACACAACATACGGAATGCCTGGGAACCGACACGTCGTCTCATCTGACCGCCATATCGGTACTCCCGGTGCAGCTTGACCAAGTACGCGTGCCCGCCTCATCCGAAGAGACTTGCTTGCCGCGTCGGATGATGTGATACCGCCCTTAGCAATCAAGTAACGAGGCCGCACGCCGATTTTGTTGACCACATCAACCAGTGCGGCAGCCACCTTTGCTCCAACGCCAAGCGCGTCCGTCCCTGTGATTAGCAGCCGCGACGTCATGACAAGCACGTCTTTGCCCTTGGAAATTGTCCTTTCGGCCTCGTTTGCAGCCTTGTTGACGAGCTCTGCAGCAGCTTCTCCGGTCCCGCCATTCGCCACTAGCATATTGACGTCTAGTTCGATGACAGCAAGAGCGTCTCCCCGCCGCTCGCGCAGGACCTTAAGCTGCGCCGTCGTTTTTGGTACGTACGAGCCACACACGATCAGTCCGCCTCTGGGTGGTGTCGCGGGCGTAGTCGAGGAGTTGACGGGACCAACAAGGTCTGTGAGCGTCAGAGGCGGAATTTGCGGGATGCCCAGTCGTGATGACACAAAGGCGGCGCCAACACGGTATAGGTAGCGCCTGCCACTAGTCTGTGCTGCTGCGAGGAGACCAGACACAACGATGTGCATGTCCGACTCGGCAGCCGCGTTGACGATGATGATGGAGGGCTTGGTAGGCATCTTTGAACAGGGCGGCACCGACAGCAGCTTCTGCTTTACAGCTTCGGGGCCGCCAATGCGAATGTCGCGGATTGAGATGGACACGAACGCGTTATCAGCGGCCGAGGTGAGCTGATGAGGAAACTTCTCGACCATATATTTGCGCAGATTTGCGTTTTTGTAGCCAAAAGTAGCGTCCTGTGCAAAGGGAGTCTCGCTAGCTGGCACGAGCGTCTCACCCTCGGCAACGTAGTGGATGTCGTCGATGGTGTACCGCCCGCCCTGAAAGAAGAAGGGTGCAATGACCCAGCCGTCAAAGTGGCCCACTACGGACTCGGCTGTTTCAATTTCCTCGCGCACATGTCCGCGCAACGTGGAATCGCCACGTAAGACAATGTCAAACATAGCCGACGCCCGCGCGGCGGCGCGCTTGACCTGGCCGCATATTTCGAGTAAGAGGCTGCGCGCAGCGGCAGAGGGAAGGGATCGCGAGTTAGTCAGAATGAAGAAGCCAGTGGGGCTGCGTCTAAATGCTTCGTCGAGTGTGTGATTGTCCCACACAAGCAGGACGTCGATGTTGTGGCAAGTCTGAGTGCCGGTCGGATCGTCATCGAGCACGACAAGTGTGGGGGCCTTCCGATCCTCCATAACGATCTTATGGATGGCACCGAGCACGTCCTCAGTGCGTTCTGCGGGAAGGCTCTGTAGAGTATCATTAAGTAGAAGGCTCGTTGGCTTGGGCTCGTCTTCCTCTACCGGGCCTTTTTCGGCATCCTGTGCCAGCTCAGAGGGCGATGATGATGTCGGCCAGAGGCGGATGACTCCCGCATCTGCCTCACCACTAAGACCGCGCGCGGCTCCTGCAATGTATAAGTTGTGCGAAACAGCGGAAATGGGACAGACGCAGCCGAGGCGTTTGCCCTCTTCCAGCACGATACCCAGGTCCTTGACGAATATGGCCAGTGCTGAATGTGGGGTCCAGTCGCTGTTTAGCATTTGCGGCACGCGGTTGACAAACATCCAGCTGCTCGCGGCCGAGCTACCCATGATGTCGTAGAGTAGCTGTGCGTCCAGGCCGAGATGCGCGCCAAAAGCCATGGCCTCTGCAGCAGCTGCGATGTGGACACCGGCCAAAAGTTGGTTCACGCACTTGACCGAGGACGCGGCACCGACACCACCCTGCACAAACCGAAGGTTGTCCGTTGTGCCAGTCATGGCCATCAGGAGTTTGTAGATCTGGCACACGACTGACTCGTTGCCCGAACAAATGATCTAAAGGTGATAACAACAGGTTAGCTCCAGAAAGTGTGAGATACTGGTGTTCTTTCAGTTTCCAGTACGTACGGTAAGATTGCCTGAAGCGGCTCTTGCAACACCTCCACTGACGGGAGCATCAAGCAACTGGATGCCCCTGTTTAGTGCATCTAGTCTCGTCTGGAGGCTGCGGACAAAGTGTGGTGGCACGGTGGAGCTGAGGATGACTACAGCGCCGTCTGGCAGCGTCTTAACCACCTCACCAGAACCAAAGAGCAAGTCCTCGGCCTGGACAGCATTCTGTACCATGAGGATAAGAACGTCCGTGTCGCGCGCAGCAGCAACTGGCGAGCTTGCCGCCGAGCTCGCCCCACCATGGGCAAGGAACTTATCTACTGCCTTACCAAATACATCATAGCCATGGACGGCGTAGCCTGCACGAAGAAGAGACACAGCCATACCCTGGCCCATGGCGCCGAGGCCAATCATGCCAACTTTTGAGATTTCGCGGCCTGGTACTACCGGAACCAACTGCCTATGCGTTCCAGGAGCGCTGCTTCCCGTTCGAACAGCATCGGGCAGCAGTGGGAGGAACAGGCGGACAAGGCTGGCATCGTCCTGCTGCCCATAGCCGTCTGCAGAGGCTGTAATGAAGAGTTGTTCAGTTGCGGCGGCCAGTGGAAGAGGGAAGCGGAGACGACGACCAGCCGAAACTGCCGTGGCCTATTTAGGTCAGAATGTGGTCATGAACAACACGCGAACGAAAGTGGCGAAACATACCAAATCCCTGAGAAGCGTGTCTAAGGGTGAGATAGGAGTAGCCCAGTTCGACTCGAGCATGCGTGGCACCCGGTCCTCAAAGGCAAACGAGTTTCCCGCCGCCGTGACAATGATGTCATAGACCTCACGTGTGTCTAGGCCGGCTTTAGTAGCGAGTGCTAACGCCTCAGCAGCTGCAGCAACGTGGACACCGACCAAAAGCTGGTCGATCATCTTGAACTTGCTGGCTGTCCCGAGGCCTCCTGGGACAACAAACAGCTTCGCCGCGATGTTGTGCAATAAGCTATCCACGGAAGCGAGCGCATCGCCGGTGGCGGATGCAATGACGGTCAGCTGTCCCGCGGCAGCTTGTTCGATGCCGCCTGACACGGGGCAGTCGAGAATCTGAATATCGGATCTGGCGAGTCGAGCAAGCTGTAATTCAAGTCCATCGTAGAATGCAGGCGAGACGGTCGAGCAGATTAAGACAGAGGCGTACTTTGGAAGAGCTGACCATTGTTAGAGCAGGTACACAAACATGAATCCAATAACGCACAGAATATCCTGAGGCACTTCAACCCCCCCCCCTGCTATTTTTTTTACCTTGAATGACACCCGTTCCCGCATTGAAGAGCACATCGCTCACTTGCTCTTCCTCAGCCACCAGGCAAACTAGTACATGAGACTGTTCGGCAACCTGCCGTGCAGAGGTCCCGGCATGTCCGCCTTGCTGTGTGAACGCCTCCGTGCGCCCGGCGTCGATGTCAAATCCCCAGACGGTGTATTG
Source organism: Ophiostoma perfectum (assembly GCA_029298845.1). Lineage (NCBI taxonomy): Eukaryota > Fungi > Ascomycota > Sordariomycetes > Ophiostomatales > Ophiostomataceae > Ophiostoma > Ophiostoma perfectum. The sequence goes on from JANSLV010000108.1 coordinate 18,707, forward strand.
GTTGGTCTGGACAAGGTGGGCGGCGACTCGGCTGCCAATGGCCCCGAGTCCGATAACACCGATTGGTGGCGACATGGGCGAGTCAGCAAGTAGGTTATGTGAGTGTCCTATCTGGGCTTTTGTTTTCCCGTTATCTCTTCGGCTCTTCGTTGTCAGGTTTGCTCCTGTAGGTGCTTGCTAATGGGCTTTCTTTTCTGTGCACTCCTTTCCTGGAAACTAGCCAAGGGCCATCTCCTGCTGCCGGATCACTTCTATTGATAAAGACTCATACGCTCAACGATGTAGAGGCATTGACACAATACAGGATGTCTTCTTGTGGAACCTGGATGCATCCATTTGCGTTCACCACATCAGGACCCGCCCACGGCGGAGCCCACTCCACTCCCTAAAGCACATTGTCGAAGTGGAGGCGGAGCCCTCATGTGGACGGGCCTGTGGACAGGTGATAGAGATGATGGATCACCGACGACGGCACCAATATCAATAGAGGCTTGTGTCTTTTGCTACAAAACATGTGCTTGGCTTCACGCAGGATTAAGTTTGACAGGAAACACACTCTGCATACTTCCCTGATAGCTCGTGTAACTGTTATCTGATAATTCGCCAAAATGACCTCAGCTGACTCGTTCGGATGGGTAAGCAGTCCAATCGGCCCCCCCTACCCTCCTCAGGCCAGTCTTCGGTTATCTAACAGCTTCTCAGTATGGACTAGGATCCATGGGCATCGGCATGGCCCTGAACCTGCAGAAGCATCTCGCTGCAAAGGGCCTGCCTCCGCTACACTACAGCAACCGCACCCTGTCGCGGGGTAACGTCCTCAAAGAGGCTGGTGCCGTGCCCGAGGCAACCCTAGAGGATGTCGTGGCAAAGTCGAACATCATCTTCACTATGATCTCCAATGATGAAGTTCTCCAAGACCTTATCAGCAAGGCAATTGACAGCCACGACTCAACGAACCTTTCACTGGAGGGCAAGATATGGGTTGACACGTCGACAGTGCACCCAGAGACAAGTGTTAAGTGCGCAAAGCGCCTAGCCGAGAAGGGTGCTGTCTTTGTGGCCTCGCCCGTATTCGGAGCCAGTCCGGTGGCCGCCTCGGGCAAGCTCATATTTTCGATGGCGGGACCGGGAGCAGCGATCGAGAGGCTCCAGCCGTACATCATCGACGTGATGGGCCGGGAGATTATCAACATGGGCGAGGATGTGCAGAAGTCAAGCCTGCTCAAGATTTCCGGGTACGTTTTTGGAAACCACACGATTGGACTGCGCCGGTTTTGTGCATTGCGCAATATACGTGCAGATAGGGTCGCTTCTCGGGACTAACAAACAAACCGCACAACAGGAACATTTTTGTTGTTGGCTTTCAGGAGCTCATCGCCGAGGCACAGGTATTTGCCGAGAAGACGGGGCTGGGAACGGCACAGATGGAGACCTTCATCGGGAGTATGTTCGGTCCTGTGCTTGAGAGCTACTCAAAGCGCATGACAACTGGCGCGTATGCACCGCCACTTGATACAAAGCCCGGCTTTTCAGTGGACCTGTCGATCAAAGACGCGCGACATGCCATTAACATAGCCGCCGATCACGGCACGACTCTGCCGACGATTTCCAAAGCCTTGGAGCGCATGAAAGCGGCCAAAGCGTACGCAGGTGACTCGTTGGACAGCTCCTCCCTGTATGGAACAGCACGGTTGGAGGCTGGGCTTCCTTTCTGGAGCGAGAAAAGCAGGCAAGGGAACTAGACGTTTGTGACGGCAATTTACTAGAGGCGACCAGAAGATAGTATTTTAATGAAAACTGAACTAATATTGTTTCCCTGAGACCTCATCGCTGTTGCTTTGGCTAAAATATACGTGTGCCTCAGGCTATGTGGGCAGCCGTGCTTGCTTAATGTCGTCACCATGCAAAAACCTCCACCACCCAGGAGGTCATGCCTTACTCCCGGGCTCTCCACGTCCACCATCTATTCCTACACATGCTTCGGGCTAGTACGCTTCACGCTCAGCCTCACCCATGATTATGAGCTCCTCTCTAGCTACTACACTATCCCAACTATCAGGGGTTGCTCATAACTACTCTTATTACTCCCGATATACCACGTATGAGTCCCCTCCGCGCATTCCACCTCCGCATCTGCGGGCTCTACGAAATTAGTGAGGTATGGATAAAAGCCGACAGCCCAAATTTAGAATTAGGCAACAGAGACATGATTTTTATCCTATACGTGATTAATATGTAGATAGTATCCTACTGGCAATAAGAAACACGTCGGGTCTACGAAACTTCCAGGTCACTCACACCACCGCTAATAGCACTAGAACTTGGAGGACGGCGAGTAGTACAGTGTATAAGACAGGCCTAAGAGTTCATAAAACACTTCTTCTTTTTAATATATATCCCCATGGAACTTGTTTAATGGTAATAAATTTACAGCACCATATCACGCAGTTTTTCCTAATTGTAGTGATGGTTTGCAATAACTATTCTACACAGTTTTGTATATAGCAAAAAAATAAATAACAATCTCAAAATATAAGTAAACACAAGAAGAAAATAACGGTGGAACGGGCTAGCGATGAACCTCCCCTGGCAAGTTTTCTGCTCGCTATATTTTTAGTTGGCGTTGTCCAGGGCCTAATAAAGATGCTTGGAGTGGGAAAAGACCCGATCCGTTGCAAGATATCTTATATATGCCAGGGACTTCTTAATTTACATTTCACAATAGCTTTACTCCACAACTGCAGCTCCTCCACCTCCGCATTCCATGCCCGCATTTCGATTTTAGTCTGGGAGGGTATCTATCGAAGAACGCTGTTAAGTGCAGCCGCCACATAGTCCACGTTTCCTTCGTTTAGCCCGGCAATAGATATCCTCGAGCTATCCGCCATGTAGATGTGGTGCTTCTCTGGATGGAGCGAGGGATGCATTAGCAAGCTGAAACTATTGTCCCTGCATGTTGCCCCGGCGGTCTTTTCTTACCTCTCAACTCCACCACAGTCAAACGCGGGAGTCCCAAAACGCTAAACATGCCCTTTTGCTGGATGATCGGCTTCCAATCTCCAGGGGTGCCTAGAACAAAACGAGTCTGTGAGCGAGTATTTCTCCTATGTTCGAATATTAGCAAATAGACCTACCACGCTTCGCAAGGCCCTCGTAAAGCGCCGTCCGCATAGCGGCGATGCGCCCGCTCATCGTGACGAGATCCACTTCCCACTGTGCCCGCAGCTTCTCGTCTGCCAGTACGGCCGCCACAATGCGCGCGCCAAATGCCGGCGGGTTCGAGATCTCGGCACGCGTCTGCTGGGCGAGCCGTGACTGCAGGGCCTGGGCTGCCGATACGGTCTTGGTTGTGACTGATACGTGGCCGACGCGCTCTCCGTAGAGGCCCATGTTCTTAGCAAACGACACGCACACGACTGTTTCCAGCTGCAGCTCGTTGGCCACGTGCCGAATTGCAAACGCATCCGCGTCGTAGCTACCAGACGCGATACCCAGATACGCCGAGTCAAACAAGGGCAGCAGCTGCCGCTGCTGTATAACGGATGCAATATGCCGCCACTCTGCCTCGGTCGGGTCGCACGCGCTTGGGTTGTGACCACTGGCATGCAACACAACGATCGAGTGCGGCGGCGCCTTGCCCAGATCCTCTAGGATCGCGGGCAGGTCCAGGCTGCCCGTCGTGGGCGATGCCCAGCGGAAGTCGTTCACCGTGAAACCAATTGTCTCAAAAACCTGGCGGTGGTTCGACCACGTTGGGTTGGTGATGTAGACGGGTGGCAATGGCGCCGTCGGTGATGGGCCCCTTTCGCGGAACGTTTGATAGAGCACGGAACCAGCTAGATGCAGTGCACCTGTACCCGATAGCGACTGGCTGACAGCTACGCGACCCTCGGTGATGACAGCGGCATCCCGGCCGTACACCAGCTCGGTCACAAGGGTGCGGAAAGCCGGCAGGCCTAGGATGGGTAGATACTCGTGGTTGGCGTTGCGGACTGCATCCGAAGCCTTGGCGGCGCGTACCGCGGGCAGGATCCACGGGTTGCCGTGCTCGTCCTTGTAGGTTCCCTGACCAAGATTGACTTTGCGTGGATCCTTGTCGGCGTTGAAGGCTAGGGTAAGCTCGAAAATGGCATCGGGGGGGACGTATTCGACGTGGTCGAAGACAGATGCCTCGTTTGCTACGGTAGATCCCATGATGAACAGAAGTGGTGGCGGATAATGTTTCGTAAAGAGATTCTACGTGTGCGTGCGTGTGTGGTGTGTGTCTGTGTGAGGCATAGGGGTTGGGCAACAGAACCAAACTTGTACTAACACCAAGATAACGTAGACAGTATGCCGTGAGTGAGCGGACAGAAAACAGTGGTGGAGGGTGGACAAGAAGGGCTCCACAAGAGGAGAGCTGCAAAGCTGCGGAGCTATGTGACAATCTTTTACGTTTGCTGTTGTTAGGCCTTTAGCAAAAGTCTCCACGCCGACTGCGGACTCGAAACAGTATATACCCTACAAGCTTCAGTCTACGACTTACAGAGATCTTCTCTGGGTTCTTACTCTTTTCCTGTCTTTCCTGCCAGCCTCAAACCCATCCATTTCCCGACAACCCCCTCAACCCAACAAACGCCAGCCATGTCTACCAAGCCGACCTTTGGCGTGTACACGCCCCTCGTCACATTCTTCAACGAGGATGAGTCGATCGACTTTACCAGCACGAAAGCGCACATCAAGCGCATGATCGAAGGTGGTGTGGCTGGCTTGGTGCTACAGGGAAGCAATGGCGAGGCACCACACCTCACGCACAGCGAGCGCATCGATATCATCAAGACGGCGCGTGAACAGGCCAGCGCTCTCGGCGCCACTGAGCTCAAGCTAATTGTTGGTTGTGGTGCTCCCAGCGTACGCGAGACGCTCTCGTACATCACCGAGGCAAAAGCCGCCGGAGCCGACTTTGCTCTCGTTCTGCCGCCGGCTTACTGGTCGGCCGCCATGTCCCCCGCGGTTGTGGAGGGCTATTTCAGTTCAGTATGTACCCAAGTCAAGCGATGGCCTCCGTGACTGAAACGTCCATTATCTGACCATCCCTCTAGCTTGCAGAAGAGTCTGAACTCCCCATTCTCATCTACAACTTCCCCGGCGTCACTTCCGGTATCGACATCAGCTCCGACTCAGTCATCCGCCTCGCCAAGAAGTTCCCCGGCAAGATTGTCGGCGTCAAGTTGACATGCGGAAACGTGGGTAAGCTGCAGCGCATTAGTTCGGCGCTGCTGGAATCCGAGTTTGCGGCCTTTGCTGGCAAGTCGGACTTTTTCCTTCCTGCGCTCGTGGCCGGCTCGAACGGCGTGATTGCGGCGCTGGCCAATGTCGCACCCAAGACACACGTGCGGCTGCTGCAGCTGTACCAGTCCGGTGACCTCAAGGCAGCCATTGAGCTGCAGAGCAAGCTCAGCAACGCCGACTGGGCGCTGTTCAAGGTGGGCGTCGCAGGTGTCAAGGCCGTTGTTGCACACTTTTTCGGCTACGGTGCTGGTCGCGGCCGCCGGCCACTCGGCACCACCACGGTGTCCGCGCTGGCTGACGACATTGTTTCGCCGATCCAGACGGTTGTGGATCTAGAGAAGCAGCTGTAGATAAGAGTGAACTACGACACAGATAATGAAAAGCTTTAAACATTAATATCGTATCTTATCCTGTTCGGAACGCGCTGCATTCGTGTCATGAACGCTGTGATCCTGTGCTCTTTGGCGATAAGCTACTATTACAAATGCTAGATGAGTCCATCACTTCTTGGTTTATTGTTATTTCCTGCTTGACGGCTCAACGGCTCAACGGAAGCCCCTTCAAGGTATTTCTCGTTATCATCTGACTCCATATGATGCAGAAACACAAATCCCTTACCAACGCATGGTCTACTGATGAACAACAAAGAGCTGGACGGCTCCACCAACGTCGTATCGCTTCATTGAGCTCACGGCGTCCCATGTTGTCCACAGCTTGTGGAGCTCCACAAAGCAGCAGATAATGTTGCACGATACACCCCCCCGGAACCAGACCATCGCGCTAACAGGCATGCTGCTTCTAGGCCCACTCGAGAGCTTACGACGGAAGCTCGTTAATGTGGACGGCGATAAAGGAGTCTAAGAGTCCCACCTCCACCTCACCCCCCGTTTTCCCACTCCCTCCTAGACTCCGCTGCATGACGTCCTCTTAGAGCTGTGGAAAGTGGAAGTCGAGATTTTGTAGTTTCCAATCTTACATAGCATATATAGCATAGTTGCGACGCTCAGACTACGTAGATACTGCCGTAGCTAAGAAAGATGCTGACCGAGCACTGAGCATTCTGTCGAACCACCCCTAGCCAGGCCTGATCACTTACACGACGGGATCATCAGATAGTATCAGACGGCACCACAGAGTACCACGCGGAATTTCACAGCATCATGGTTTCTTCTGCAACTCAACGGCCCATCCGGATATCTATTGGTATGTCCACGGAGAGGCTGGGGGCGGCAGCCCGGCCAAGGGAGTACGCTTTCATGCCTCCTGCTAACTAATACTTCTCTCAGACCGGGGCGGTACGTTCACCGACTGTGTGGCCCGCGTTGATGGCCAAGATGACATCGTTATCAAGATCCTTTCGGTGGATCCTCACAACTACAGCGATGCACCAACTGAGGCGATACGCCGGGTGCTAGAGACATACTCGAGCAAGGAGATTCCCCGCGGTACTGAGCTTGATCTTGGGGATGTCGGTACGTGGTTTCGCTTCTGTGCTTCTGTGTTTGTTACAGAAATTCCAGTGACAGTAAGGAACTAACCAACCAATCCATAGAATGGATTCGCATGGGCACAACGGTGGCGACCAACGCCCTGCTCGAGCGCAAGGGCGAGCGCACCGCCTTTCTAGTGACACGCGGATTTCGTGATGTCCTGCAGATCGGTAACCAGTCGCGGCCCTTTATGTTTGACCTTGCCATCCGCCGGCCAGATCCCCTGTACTCGGATGTCTTCGAGGTCGACGAGCGCGTCGTGCTGGAGTCTTGCAGTGATTCGGACTTGCGTACACTCAAACTGGCCTCTCCCGCACCGCTGCGTTCTGCCACCGGAGCCTCTTCGGGCGAGGTGGTGCACGTTGTGACACCACTAGACAGCACATCCACGCTGGCGTACCTGCGTGAGATCTATGCACAGGGATACCGCTCCATTGCTGTATGCCTCATGCACGCCTACGTCTTCCCGGAGCACGAGCTGGCCATCGAGGCACTCGCGCGTGAGGCTGGGTTCGTTAACATCACAGTATCGCACCAGGTGTCATCGCGTCCGAAGTTGGTGCCGCGAGGCAACTCTGCTATCGTCGACGCATACCTGACACCGACCATCCGCCAGTACCTCGACCAGTTCTCATCGAGCTTCCCCAACCTCGACCGTGATGGCACGCGCCTCGAGTTTATGCAGTCTGATGGTGGTCTCGTACCGGCTGCGAGCCTGCGCGGTTTGCACTCCATCCTATCCGGCCCGGCTGGTGGCGTCGTCGGCTATTCGGAAACATGCTATGATGATGGCGCAGCCCATGAAAGAGATAGCACCGCCAAGACACCCGCCGTTATCGGCTTCGACATGGGCGGCACGAGCACAGATGTCAGCCGCTTCGACGGCACGCTCGACCATATATTTGAGACGACCACTGCCGGCATCGCTGTCCATGTGCCCCAACTTAATGTCAACACTATTGCTGCCGGTGGCGGCAGTATACTGGCCTGGCGCGACGGCCTCATGTCTGTTGGCCCTGAGAGCGCCTCATCACACCCAGGTCCATCATGCTACCGCAAGGGTGGGCCCTTAACCGTCACCGATGCCAACCTTGCCCTTGGTCGCCTTCTGCCCGAGCACTTTCCCTCTGTCTTTGGCCCCAACGAGGACCAGCCGCTTGACCGTGAGATCGTTATCAAAATGTTTGACGAGCTAGCCAAGACCGTCAGCCAGGATACAGGCCGCACTCTGACCTGGCCGGAAGTCGCACATGGGTAAGCACCACTTGCACAAGTTCCCGCCACCATGCCTCCCCATAAAGAGAAAATCAATACTAACAAAATAGCTTCCTCGAAGTGGCCAACTCGGCAATGTGCGGCCCCATCCGCAGCCTGACCGAAGCCCGTGGCTTCAACACGGCCGACCACAACCTGGCTTCCTTTGGTGGTGCCGGTGGCCAGCACGCATGTGCGATCGCCGAGGCCCTGAATATTCGTCGCGTCATCGTTCACAAATACTCGTCAATCCTGTCTGCGTACGGAATTGGCCTTGCCAGTGTTGTGCACGAAGAGGAGCAGCCTTGTGCCAAGGCGTACGAGGGCGCAGATAACATCGCTTCCATCACTGCCGGCCTGAATGCGCTAAGTCGCGCAGCCCTCAACCACGAGTCGATCAAGTCGTTCAGCCTCGTAGATGCCCATGGTTTCCTTAACATGCGCTACGACGGCAGCGACACGGCCATCATGGTGGCTCTGCATGACGGCGTCGACGCCGCACAGGCATTTATCGATGCCCATCATCAGCAGTTTGGCTTCACTCCCGTTGGCCGCACCATATTTGTCGACACCATTCGCGTGCGTGCCGTGGCCCGGCAGCCCGAGCGGGCGGTGCCACCCAAGACAAGTGCTGCGATCTCTAGGGCGGCCACAGAAACAGGAACAGCTCTCCTTCCCAAGCCCATTTCCTCCCGCTCAGTCTACTTTGGCACGACTGGCTGGACCGACACCCCGGTCTACATGTTTTCATCCATCCCCGAAGGCGTTGAGATCCCAGGTCCTGCACTGATCGTCGACAAGACGCAGACGCTGCTGGTTGGCGGCAACGCGTCTGCACATATGGACCGCGACCGGCTCATCATGGATGTCGAGGCGCCGCGTACCAAGAACATCAGTGCCGATGTGATTGACCCCATCGCATTATCCGTCTTCCGCCACCGCTTCATGGGCGTCGCGGAGCAGATGGGTCGCGTTCTGCAGAACGTCAGCGTCAGCGCAAACATCAAGGAACGCCTCGACTTCAGCTGCGCCATCTTTACGCCTGATGGCTCACTTGTTGCCAACGCACCCCATGTTCCGGCCATGATCGGCAGTATGGCCTTCGCCGTCAAGTCGCAGATTGACACCTGGACAGGCAAGCTGCAGGATGGTGACGTGCTTATTTCCAACTCGCCAGGTAAGTCTCATTTATTTGGAATTCGTCTACCCACTACTACCGAGAAACGATTGACTAACGCTCCATTGATTACTAGCCTACGGCGGCACTCATCTGCCAGATCTCACCATCATTACGCCCGTCTTCGACGCCGAGGGCAAGGAGATTATCTTCTGGGCTGCATCCCGCGGCCACCACGCTGATGTGCGTTATTTAAATCGGTTGCCCCTTTCCCCCCTCGATCGTGCTCTGTTTAACGTTCTTGCTCGCTAACTTGTCCTAGGTTGGCGGTATTCTTCCAGGCTCAATGCCACCAAACTCCAAGTTCCTCTGGGAAGAGGGTGCCGTCTTTGACTCGATGCTGCTCGTGCGTGATGGTGTTTTTGCCGAAGAAGAGCTCACGCGCATTCTCTGCGTCGAGCCAGCCAAAAACGCTGGCTGCAGCGGCACGCGGCGCTTCCAAGACAACGTCACAGACATCAAGGCGCAGGTGGCCGCCAACCACACGGGCATCCGCCTTGTCCGCCAACTAATCGAGGAGTACACCATGGATGTTGTGCAGGTATACATGAATGCCATCCAGTCATCGGCCGAGCTAGCCATCCGGAACCTTTTCCGCAAGCTGGCGGCCGACCCCAAGACAGGCGGCCAGCTGTCGGCGGTTGACTACATGGATGACGGCACGCCTATCTGCATCAAGGTCACCATTGACGCTAAGAATGGCTCGGCGTGCTTTGACTTTACCGGCACGGGACCCGAGGTCTACGGCAACTGGAACGCGCCGCCAGCCATCTGCAACTCAGCCATCATCTATGCGCTGCGCTGTATGGTCGACTCAGACATCCCGCTCAATCACGGCTGCATCAAGCCCATCACGCTCGTACTTCCCGACCGGTCCATGCTGAAGCCCAGTTTCGCGGCTGCTGTCTGTGCTGGCAACGTGTTAACCTCCCAGCGCATCGTTGACGTCATCTTCCGCGCCTTTGGTGCCTGTGCTGCCAGCCAAGGCTGCATGAACAACTTTACCTTTGGTCTAGACGGCTCGAAGAGCGTGGACGTCGCAGACGGCGCAGATATCAGTTTCGGCTACTACGAGACCATTTCCGGTGGCAGCGGTGCCGGCCCCACGTGGTCTGGCACCAGCGGCGTGCACACCAACATGACCAACACGCGCATCACAGACCCTGAGTCTCTCGAGCGCCGCTACCCCGTCGTGCTGCGGCGCTTCTGCCTGCGCACTGGTAGCGGTGGTATCGGCCAGTATAATGGCGGCAATGGTGTGATTCGTGACGTCGAGTTCCGCATACCCATGTCTGCGTCTATCCTCTCGGAGCGGCGCAGCTTTGCGCCCTATGGCCTCGCAGGCGGCGGCGACGGCCAGCGCGGCCGGAACACATGGATCACGACGACTGGACGCACGATCAACATTGGTGGCAAGAACTCTGTGGCTGTCAGTGCTGGCGACCGAGTCGTCATTGAGACGCCTGGTGGCGGTGCCTATGGCGCTATTGAGGAAAAGGCAGATAGCACTGCCAGCACGGTCGACGTGTCAAAGCTACACCCAGCGTTTGTTCCCATCGCGGTTGGAAGTGTCGCAGCGACCACGGCTCTGGCCGAGCAGTCTTAGAGGGAATGTTCTTTTTGGCTATAATGTGTGGTGTTATGTACCCCGAATTTGTTTACAGACTCCCTTGCAATGTACGAGCCATCTTTAAGGGGTAAGCACCGGCGTTAAATAAATTAGATATTTAAATTTGCTAGTTTTCGGATAATCGTTTTACGTGTTTGGTGTCGCGCGTTGGCGAACACTGCGACTGGTTTGAAATACTAGGAGGCGGTGTGGTTGGTGAAAGTAGATGCAGAAATGAAGCTTCGGAGCATAAGAATTATAAGACATTTATGAGGCATAGAGATGCATTGGCAGCTTTGAATTGTTATAGGATAGTTCATTATTGAGAGAGAAAAGGAGAAGGATTACAAGCCTTTGGTGGAGCGTGTGGACGGACTTGGGAGCCGCATGAGTAGCAATCTGAGACCTACGCGGTCGAGATATCGGCTTAGGGTAAAGAATATGAAGGAAAAGATGAAATCAAAAGGTGGATGTAGTGTTTTTAAGACTCGCGAACTCTTACAACTCCCCGTCTCCTGCGTACATGGCTGGGAGAGACCCGTTTATGGAAAGGTTTATTCCTCCACATACGAATCATACGTGTACTTCTTTCCAGGATGATCATTGCGAAGGCCTTTTTGACCCTTTCCATATATCCTCTCACGTGCGGTGAGTGACTCGCTCTCGTTTGTTGGAAGATCGGGGTAGATACCACGCTTCCTAAGCTCGGGGATCAAGAGGTCCACAATGTCCTCGAAACTGCCAGGCGTGATGACATACCCAAGGTTGAAACCGTCCACATCAGCTTCCCGAATCCATCTTTCCAGCTCGTCGGCTACTATTTCCGGGCTGCCTATCGACACGGGCCCAAGACCACCGATTGAGGCACGCTCGGCAATGATCCGTGGTGTCCACTTGGGAATCTGCTCACTCGTCGTGGAGAAAGCATCGAGTATGCTGTGCACTCGGTCCGGAACACTCGAGTCATCCTTGGTGATCTCTTTATCAAGCGGCAGGGCAGATAGATCGATTCCTGTCCAGCCACTCACAAGGACAAGGCCCCCGACGGTTGAAGCATACTTTTTGAACTCGTCGTGCTTCGCCTTGGCTTCTTCGTCAGTGCGGCCAAGTACTGGTGTGAATGTTGCAAAGACCTTGATTGAGCGTGGGTCACGGCCAGCTTCAGCAGCAAGCTTTCTGATGTTGTCGATCTTTGGGCGAAGCACTGCAGGGGCGTGGCCTGACACAAATATAGCTTCAGCATGTTGTGCCGCGAAAGATGATCCAGCACTGGATGTGCCTGCCTGGAACAGGAACGGTGTGCGCTGCGGAGACGGGTCCACTATGTGCCGAGAGTCGAGATTGTAGAAACGGCCATGGTGGTGGATAGTACGGACTTTATCAGGATCCGCATAGGTGTCAGTTGTGGTATCTGCTGTTATAGCATCATCGGCCCAAGAGCCCTCCCATAGTTTGTACGCCACACGTAGGTATTCGTCTGCCTGCTCGTATCGAAGATCGTGCTCGATGGGTGCGTCGATACCGATAGCCTGGAACGCCGACTTCTTCCAGGATGTGACAATATTCCAAGCAATTCTTCCGTCTGTCAGGTGATCCAGAGTTGAGAACCGCTTCGCCAACAAGAAGGGTGGCTCGAAGGAAGTGGATGCCGTGATACCAAACGAGAGGTTTTTGGTGACGGCTGCCATTGCGGTGATTGGCTATTTATGTTAGAGCTTGTGGTCTGCAATTGCATTACTTCAACGTATCACCATACAATGCTGGGGTCCGTCACGGGCCACTGTGCAGCTCTGCGGATGCAGTTGTCGAGACTGCCCTCGTAGGTATCGTAGCCGCCGTACGTATCGGCGAGGAATAACGCATTGATGCCACCTCGCTCCAGCGTCTTAGCTAGTTCAATCCAGTAGTCAAGCTTACGCTTAGTCGCTGATTTATCTTTCGGGTTCTTGTATCGTATGTTAGCAGTTTTCTCAGCCACTCGAACCGATCAGATCAGAACATCCGCATCACACTCACCTTCCACTGTCCTGGAGATAGGTGGCCAACTGTGGACATATCAAACGCATTCAGAAAGATCTGCGTTTTTCCGTTGCCCAGATCATGGGCCTCTTTGGTGCCTGTGTCTGCCATTCTGAATTGTGTACTGTTGCCACTAATCTTCCGATGTCAGTTTACGTCTGATTCACGGGCAGTAACAAGTTATATGTTTGGTTCAAACCATCAGCCCGGTATCGCAAACACCCCGTGGAAAAAGCCATCGAGGTATCCCTGCCGTACTGGAAAACCGTTATCCGTTTACCAGATAGCCATGTCGTGATTCGTACTCTTATGATCTAATCTGCAATTAGGCTCCATTACCAGTCCACCAATAAAATCGCCTACTACGAAAGTCGGCATGTTTTGCACCACCCTCAAGTATGCGACACCGTGCGGGTTGAATAAAATAGTCACGGCCGGGATGTGATGGATATGGTGGTGTGCTGGCTCCTTATATTCGCGCGATGGCCTAGAGATGGCGCAATGTTTCTCTGGTTGGTGTCAAGAGGGAGAGTGGGTAACATCGACTTAGACGACCAGCCGGTACAGTTCCAATCGGCCTTGGCGTCCCTGATATGCCTGGGGGCGGCAATAAACAAACATCATCTAAACCCACCAGATAGACGTCTTCTCCTGATATTCACCTGTGCACTCAACCACTACTAGATAGTAGCATGCGGTTTTGCTGAATGCATTTTCATGGCGGTCTGCATATATAAATCTCGAGGGTATCTTCATCCAGTATGGGTTCGAACTTTTGTTGTTTAGCAACAACACTGATTTTCTTGTTCTCAACATGTCCAAAGAGGTCGAGCCACAAGTTTTGTCAACACACGATGTTGACGTCGATGCCAGTGCCGCTGTGCCTAAACCACACGTGACTCGCCAATCCTTCGAGGGGCGGTCCCGTGGTCCAGGTGTAGAGCTGCGAGACGATCCTGAGGCCCGCGTTGCTTTCCTAGAAACCTTTTCTGCTGAGGAGGAGAGGTCGATTCTGCGCAAGGTTGATCTCCGGTTTTGCGTTTTGATTGGCCTGATGTACTTAATCAAAGCTGTAAGTCACTATCACGGACTACTGTTGATAAGTGGTACAATATTAACACTCAAGATTGATGTCAACAACATTTCGAACGTGAAGGTGCTCCAAGTGGGCCAACCAAGCAACATTTTGAAGGAGCTAAAGATGACTGCCGACCAGTATAACTGGTGTGGCTCAATCAATGGAGTAAGTTATTACGTCTACTCTAGATAATGAGCCACAAACTAAGACTCAGATCGCATACATTGTTTTTGAAGCACCGAGCAACCTTTTGCTCAAGCGATTGACACCCCATGTATGGCAAGGCCGTATTTTCCTCACTTGGGGCATCATCACGGCGTGCCATGCGGCTGTAAAAACGCATCATCAGCTTTGGGCCCTGCGGTTTCTGCTCGGGTAAGTTGCACTTAAGTTTTTTTTACAGATATTCCTTGTTGACAGTTGTATATCTAACACCATATCAGCATGTTCGAGGCCGGGATGTTTCCTGGCGTCATGGCTCAGCTATCAAGCTGGTACCGTACCGACGAGGTTGCAAAACCAGTGACGTGGTTCTTCGGTATTCAAGCTCTATCACCTATTGTCGGCTCCCTTCTGTGCTATGGCATCAGCTACATGAACGAAGTCCGTGGCATAAGCGCCTGGCGATGGGTTTACATTATCGAAGGTTGTGTCACAATTTTGTTCTCAGCTGTTGTTTTTTTCCTCCTGCCAGATTATCCAAAGTCCAGTCGCACACACAAATGGCTGACGGAACGTGAGCGCGAGTTTATCGAAGCACGACTGCCCGAAAATGCGCCGTTGACAAGTGATCCGGATTTCTCCCGCAAAGAGATTCGCGCTACCCTGAAGTCACCTCTTATTTGGTCATTTACTCTTTCACAGACTCTGGTCAATCTCGGCGGTTACTCGCTGACCTGGTATCTTCCGACTATCATCACAAACCTTGGCTTTGCCGCTCTTCCCAAAAACCAACTGCTCAACATTCCTCCTGCCTTTGTTGCTATCCTCGGTCTTATTTTCTCTGCCTGGTTTATAAGTCGCGCTTACATTGTTCGCCCTGCATACATCATGATCATCATGTCAGGCATGGTGGTTTGCTTTGTCCTCTTCTTTACGCTGAAGAATCGAGTGGGTCTTTACATTGCTTGTATTCTGGGAAGTCTTTTCTATCAGTCTTATTTCATTCCCTTTTGGGCATGGCGATCGGCAACCTTGGTGGGAACCACTGGCACTGCATTGACATATGGTGTTCAGTCGGGAATTGCACAGCTTGGAGGAGTTGTTGGGCCTCAGCTATTTCAGAGCCGGTGGGCTTATAATGGCTATAAGAATAGCTTTGCCATAGCTGCTTCGTGCATTGCTGCTGGCTGGCTTGCAAACATTTGGACGTGGTACCTCACGCGAAATACCGAGTACGACGTCTTACGTGTTCAGCAGAAGTCCATCAAAGCTCGCAGAGAAGGAAGAACTGTATTTGATGATGATATTCGTATCTATCGCGAGCGCCAGTTCTATCAGGGAGTGCATCTGCACAAAGACGTGGTGGAAACTAAGTCTTCAGATTCTGTTTAGGCCCTGTACAGCTAGGTCCTTTAGTAAGGCATTCTTATTGTATTTCACAAACTATAACTATAAGCGCAACAATCAAGATGAAGCTATTCAATCACTCAATTCTATGTTATAAGTGTCATGTTCTCATTACCAAATATACGGGACTAGCCGTTCTGTTATATTCACCGTAGATTGAGTAGATGTGTGTTGGCAAAGCTAGCCTGTGGATGTGCTTCATAACACTTACTCTTGAGATACGGCCATGATACTTCGTTATAGTATTGTGGGGGTACTCGGCATTCGCATTAAGTCGGTAGCAGTCGACAACCGGATCACTGTCATCCTAATCACGATCTCAGATTTGTGCTATCACATCATATAGACGAAACACACGACTTAAGTCTAGCCAGCATGATCAAGACACTTTTATTTCAAGTTCAGGCGGTTGGCGGATTTTTTTTTCGGTTGTAAATTAAAGAATTGATACCACATCTTCTTTGAAGATTATGGACTCATATAATGCGTGCGTATTTTTGTGATTTAAAAGATAATCTATCTCGAACGGTATTTGACGTATCATAACCGTGGGCTTTATGTATCCATTGACGCCATATAGCAGGTCAGTCCGATACACACGCTGTTGTTGTTTTTCGCTCCCGCACCTAAACCCGAGTACTAAGCCAGTGAAACTATGCATTGTCATGATATGTCAGTGTAGAGGCTGCAGCCACACAGGTTTATTGACAACAAGGCTATACTTGGCATAGCTTAATTTCGGGACTCCGCTGCCGCTGTAAGTTGATTGGTTATTGAGTCAATCAGGGCTCGTCATCCTGCAACATCATGTCGCCGGGTAGCACTCTTCATGTCACCACCGTACTGATGATCGCGCAATTAGTGGGTGACGCGTGCCTGGGCAGAGCGCAAAGTCTTTTTCACGAGTCATAATGTGCAGTAAATCAAAATGATAGGCATTTAATTGACATGGGGCGCATATCAGGGACAAGGTGTCAGAGATCGGCCATCTGACACCTACACGTGGTATTAGTACTATTGTCTTGCTGTGATGGCCGAAAGGGGCTCTCCAACTGTAATATATAGCTTCTACAAGTCTCCAACATACAATCATCATGAGCACACGACATTAAGCCTTTAGCTACCGAGTTCGCTGGCATAACTATCACTCTCCTTTACGTCAGCTTTGCTAATCGACGAAGCACGAGACTCTACCTACAATCAAAATGGCGACTGTGGAAAAGAAGAAATGGTGGAAAATACAGTGGTTTGCTGAAGACGACACGCCCGAGGAGCGCAATTTTTTGACTAAAATGGACATGTTTGTCATCCCTTACCTGTTTATCACTTACTGGGTAAAGAACCTTGATCAGAACAATCTCAGTCAGTACTCTTTGCCTAACATTGCGGTGACATAAGCATTAACCAAATAGACAATGCATATGTTGCCGGCTTGAAAGAGGATCTTGGGTTCTATGGTAACGAGCTTGTCGAGCTTCAGACGATGTACATTGTCGGTGCCGTCGTGGGACAGTTGCCGTTCCTCTTTCTGTTCACATACATCCCCATGCACTGGCTATTGCCTGGAATGGATATCGGCTGGGGCATTTTCACTCTCGTGCAGTACCGTGCCAACTCGTTTGCCGAGCTAGCTGCCTATCGCTTCCTGGTTGGTTTGTTTGAGGCCGCTTATTTTCCAGCTGTTCACTACGTTCTTGGATCATGGTATAAAAGACAAGAAATCAGTCGGCGCGGTGGTATTTGGTACCTTGGTGTTCCCATTGGTAGCTTGACGGCTGGCCTCGTGCAGAGCGGTATCACTTCACGGCTTGAGGGTGTTAATGGCCTGGCTGGCTGGCGGTGGATGTTCATCATCTGTTCCATCATCACTATTCCCATTGGTTTCCTTGGCTTCTTTGTCGTGCCTGGTACGATGGAACAACCCAACCGCCTTCTTTTTAGCGAAGAGGAGCTCCAAATATCACGGAAGCGACTCATTCGCAGTGGTCATGTTGTTCAGGGGAAATTCAAACTGGCACACGTGAAGAACACATTCTCGAGCTTCTACTTTTATGTGGCTGTTCTTGTCGACGTGTTATTTTGGAACTGCGGTGTCAATAGCGGCGCTTTCTTGCTGTGGCTCAAGTCTCTTAACCGTTACTCGTCGGCAAAAGTCAACCAATACGGCACATTACCTTCCGGCCTAGGTATTTTCTACACCCTCTTCATCAATTTCTCCTCAGACTTGCTCTGGGGCCCGGCTTGGGGCATCACTGTCGCTGCAACAATGGATGCGGTCGCATTGTTGATTTTGGTACGTTTCGCTCTATTGTTTGCAACCGATCTATTTAAGCCACGACGACTAACTATCTTCGCAGACAATTTGGGAGGTGCCGGAAAGCGCTAAGTGGTATGCATACTGCACGACATCATTTTCATATGCGCTTTCCAGTTCTCTGTATGGCTGGATCAACAATATTCTCCGTGACTCCCCTGGAACACGCTCATTCACATTGGTTTTTATCAACATCATGGCTCAGTCGTCGACTGCATGGTAAGTAACAGCACCTGAATGACTCGTCTAAGGGGAAAAATTGACATTTTTCTGTCAACATTTAGGCTCGGTATTCTCACTTATCCCACTGTCCAAGCACCTCGGTATAAGCGCGGATATGCGTATAGCTTTTCTTGTGCTATCGCACTGATCATATTTACACACGTACTGGACAACATTTTCCGTCTCAGAAGGTATGATAGACTAACTATATTACTGATGCTATCAGTATTATAGAAATGCACAACCTATCCATCATACTAACTTTAGTCAGAAAACGCGAGGCCAGGAGAGCAGCCGAAGTCACCGACGAAGCACGCGATGGCCCGGCATCGGTCGACAGCAGCGCTGACGAGCCATCTAAGGGAGATCCCCGCACCATCGTCACAAGCCAAACCGCAGAAAGATAAACTACCATAGCTCGGTGTCTTCAGCTTATAATTATCGGTGGTCTAGACTTGCAATGTTTCAACTCACATATGATCATGCAATGATAACAATCTAGAGCAGTCACACAAAATAAAAAGTAATACTACCTTGATATACTTCTTTTTCGCTTATATCGCATGTCTTTATAATTCATGTTTTCTTACTCTAGCTTTACTTTTATTGTATTGTAGCTGGAGTAGCATAGTAAGGTTTTGTTTTTATGAAAAATACTAGACAATTGTAATAGATTTAAACAAATAATGATCTAATTTAGATCATGTGAAGTTGTTTTCCATCATATATGAATAAGCCAGGCGGAGGCGGAACTATCGAGCTGGCGCCGCAGGGTCGTCGTTGCCAGGATGCTACAGATAAGTGAAGGCAATTTTCTCTCCTAAATTACACACAAGTGAGATCTGTTTCCGCATATATTTACATAGGGGTGTACGCGTGGACTAATAAGACGTCCCAGACGGTACCATCAACAGCAATGTTTTAAATAGTAACTATTGGAAACACTGTCCACGTTGTCGATTGAGCTAAGCAATATTACTACTGATATAATATATCTTATGTCCAAATGAAAACGGGGCATTATACTTTATCTTAGGCCGTTAATTGCCACTCTACTATCTGTGACTAATGGACTAAGATGGTACGCTCGGCTTTGGTGATGGGCTTCCTAAGCAAGCGAGCAAAGATAATAAGTATGAAAAATGCGAGGCTAGCACCCAGGTCGGTGAAGGCACCGCCCCATCCAAATACATTGCGGTAGTGAGGACCATCAGTACTAAGTCACAGACAGCTACCATAGATAATTAACAAGTTTCTACATGCGTTGACAAAAGCCATCATGGCGGGTCGTATTGGTTGAGAAGTGTGATGACCTCGAGCACCATGAGAAGATGAAGACAGCAGCACCGTAGAGAGCAGATACAATAAGTACAACATAACATATTCGGCGATGCTACTCTTCACTGTGAGGCATTTGATACAGCACACGAAGTGCCTCACAAGCAGAGCATGTTGTAGTAGCAGTGATTTTCAATGAAGTCTGGTGATAAACCGATTGTAAGCGTGACAACTGCGCCGGTCACATAGATAGGGGCAGTCATTCACTGTGCAGTAACACTGTTCGGTCCAATACTCTTCACAATAGTCGAGATGAAGAAGAAGATGATGGTAGTCGAACCGCGGTCAAGGGCATAGAGAAGCACGAACAGCCAGGCACGGACATCGCACATGCAGGTCTTAATAGCCTCTCAGCTCGTAATACGGTTGATATCCTCGGCGACAATAGTGCTCAGGTCGTTCTGGATGCAAACGTATGAGAGCTAGCGCACCTAAATATCTCAACATCTTGCGTCGCAGCTTATATCGAGATAGGAGGGTCCGTATTTTAGTCAGAATCTTGCTACATAGGATGACAAGGCATCACCACGCCAGATTCAATATATTTCAAACTACGAGACTGCTTACTTAATGACAGCAAGCTAAAAATTCATTAGTCTAGAGAGGCGAGGTAGAATCTGATACCTGATATGACTATCAATAGTGATTATCACTGGCTCGGCAAGAAAGCGCTCTCGGGCAAGCCATAATACCAGGACACTGGGGAGTAGATCTCCGAATGCTGAAATACGTACGGTATGACCATCGGTCTGATCTGCGGCGAGACCTTCTTCAAGGTGAAGCTATGTAAGGATCTAAGTAACAAGTTCACCGAGTTATTCACCGAGTTATTTCCAACCGGCTGAGCGCCTGATCGGTGAAAGGTTCAACCTGCAATCAATCCCTACTAAGTATTTCGATCGAACGGGTTTCGTCGACTTTACGGTTGGTTTATCAGCTGCAAAAGTTCAATGGCAACAAATTATTATTTTTAGTTCACAAAGTAATTCATCCTCAATTGAATTGCGGTAATCCTTGACTCGCTATTAAATAATGGTTCCTGTCGCAGCCGCATATACAAACGTATAACCTAATGAGTTGGCGTTGGCGAGACTTGAACGTGTGTGGATACAGGCGGGTGATGCCGTCGCCGGCTAGGGCGTCAATGGGGGCAACATTGCCTTCTCGAAACACAGGCTCATTGCCAGGCTTTGTCACTGAGCCAACACAACGTGTATGTCTTCCATTTAGTAGTCGATAATAGGAGAGCAGTAAAAAAGATAACACGAATAAGTATCAAATCGCTGCGTCGTTTGCAAAATTTGCCTTCCGGGACGGTTTCCAACAGCACTTGAAAAGGGTCCTTCCCTTTGTAGTCCAGAAACTAGGAAGGGGATCTCCGCAAATATCACGCGACAGAGTTGTTCTGGAGCTCAGCCTGATCGAACGATATTCTTGTTAGTCCAGGCCGGGGCAAACAGACTCAAAAAGTGCTCCAGTTCCGTTAAAACCCGGCCAACTCACGGGGTAGCTTTGTGGTTTCCCTTGTTCAGCACGTTCCGGTTGCTTTCGACATTCTAGTTTCATTCTTCTTGCTGTCTCCTTTTTGCTGTCCAATATTTATTTTCTCTCCTCTACTCTCCCCTCTTCTCTTCCCTCTTTCACTTCTCAAGAAGTCAAGATTCTGTCACACATGGAAAACAACATTATCGCATTTACCAGTCGATGTATGAGAACACCGACGATATCATTCTCCGTATTTTGATCTATAGGTATGTGTTCACTGACATTTTCTGCTCTCTGGCTAGAAGTGGCGTGGTTTTTTAACATTCCTTCAATCCAGCACGGCCGACTCCCTCGTCCCTTCTCTTACCACGCGCCGCGCGACAATCATCATACCATCGCAGTAATGAGAACCACACGCATCATCTCACTCACCAACTTTTGCGTTGCGTCCTCTGCGCTCGCTTTCCAGGTCTTCGTCCTGTACCCATGGCACCATCAACTGCAGCACGACTTTGAGGAACTGAAGACAGAACATATTCGTGTCCTACGCACAATGGGCACCAAGTCTATCGCCGCCCCAAGTCAGTCGCCGTCGGCTGCCCAGTCGTAGACAAAAGCAGCATCACTTCCGTGTCGAGGATATCGATCGGGGGTTACAGCATCTATTTCATTTTACACGAAGATGTCAGCAGTTCAAAACACATAACTGCCTAGGTTTAGGCAGCAGCGGCGAATGGATCAATAGAATGCGATACTTTAAAAGCGCAAGCAATGTTTGAGAGCGACGAAGGCAAATGAACGGACCAAATTACTCTTCTTCTGACTCAACCTCTTCACATGCCAATCAAATATATCCAACAACCCTTTGCCAGATGCTTTAATGTCTCGGTTATCCTTGTCCAGTGCTGTGTCCATACGCCTAACTTCATGCTGTCCATGCCTGGTAACAATTTGTTGTGCTGGCTAGTGGCTATCTTAATACAACCTGGAGTCTGCATGACTGTCTTCGACGTGGCACATGTAATACCCCTTCAATACTTTTACTCCGATGTAGGGAGGCTGAGTTGTTGCTAGGAATGTGGGTATAACATTAGCGCATGAAATCAAGCATCTCGTATTTACGACGTCGTCCTGGCGCGCGTCTATGCTAACCTGTCGAGCCTGTCAGTCAACA
The DNA here is from genome assembly GCA_029298845.1 of Ophiostoma perfectum. Lineage (NCBI taxonomy): Eukaryota > Fungi > Ascomycota > Sordariomycetes > Ophiostomatales > Ophiostomataceae > Ophiostoma > Ophiostoma perfectum. The sequence continues at coordinate 40,707 of JANSLV010000108.1, forward strand.
CGATGTCGTAGAGGTCACCAGAATCTAGCAATTGTTATTGCCTCTCTTTGAGATGCTCTTAGCCCTGAAAAAGAAGAAGACTATTTATGAGGCTTCCACCAGTAGGCCAGATTTGGTATGGCGTGGATCATTATGCGTTGACAATGCACCTGTCATGTGTGAAGACCATGAAATATCTCTGTTATAATTTGGTATGGTAATAAATAGTCGGTATTCGGTATGTTCTTGTCTTTCAAACATTTTATATCTCGCATTATACGTCCCAAGATATGAGGTGCAAAAGAAAATAACCTAAAGACAACTGAAGAAGAAACCGAAAATAAAAGCGCACACATTGATGTCACTTATTACCTATCAAATTTACCGCAATTTTTTTCTAAAGAAAATTACAATATCAAATATATAAACTCTAAATATAAAACGTATTAAAACGTATTTTTTTTTATTTGGCAGATTATGAAGCTTCCCATACGGTATAAAAAAGTTACAATCACCGTTTGTGCGTATAATGCACGTAAACTGCCACTGAAACATCTATGCCATCTGCCCGGAAGCAATTTATTCGAGGCAAGAATATTGATACGTACAAGCCCCTCGGAGTTTATACAAGTACGCTACAGGATTTAGATTAGCATCGTATCAAATTCGACATGTTCTACTGTTCTACAAAACTTATACATTGAACACAAGGCGCCCGTAACGGAGATTAAAATGTCGTGGTTAGGTAATCTATTGTTGAAACCTTAATGCTGATCTAAATTAATCCCGATCCCCTTCGCGTAAACATGATGACATTACAATTAACCTCAGGTCCGAACCCCCCGTCTAATTAACACCCTCTAGCTCGTCGTTACATTGATAGATAAATGAGGCACCGAGAAAGTAACAAAGCCATCCGAATAATATGCCTCTGATCCAAACGCGAAGTAGCCAAGATAATCTGAACTGGTGGGGTACTTGGTGTTGTCCCCAAGACTGAACAATTTTGTAAACAACGGCAGCAGATCACCGTAGAATGTGTCTGTGGTCGTGGATGCCAACCATGTCAGCACATTTTGCTTCAAGCTGTTTGTGCCGTAGTAGAGGCTAAACGTCGTGCCATTAATTGTTTCCGTTGTGACAGCACCGGAGGACAGCCCGATAGGCTGCGCAGCCGCGCCGAAATCGGCAAACCAAACCATAACCTCGTACGCCGCCGCAGAACTGTTGGTCGAGCTCTCTTTGTCGCTGTCGAGGAACATGTCAACAGCAACGTTGGCGTTGAGCGTATCTGTGGTGAGCGTTGACTCGTCTGTTGTCGTAGCGCTGTCGTTGCCAACGCCATAGGTCCAATGGAAGTCTAATTCGATGTGCGCCAGGGACTTGACAGCTGCGGGAAAGACACCTCCGTCGACTTTGATGTTAGAAAAGGCATGCACGGGCTGGCTCTCAGGGCCTTGAGGATATTCCCACGTGATTGACCAAGCAGGAGCGGTCGTCTTTGTAGGGTAGGTGCTGTTATCGTAGGTCGTAACATTCATACACAGGCCGCCGCCATCAGAGGCATCCCAGCCCCATTGGTTAGGGTTGACTGAATACGCAGGTTAGCAGCATGGTCATCGCAAGTGCAGGTGATGGAAAGTCTGAGGTGAACTCACGAGTGTACTCCTGTCCTTTTGTCTGCGGCGTGATACCGTAAGATGTCTGGCAGTATGTCTTGGTGGTGAGCTTGTTACCGCTGAGGCCACCTCCGTCGCCGGTGCCCGTGCCGCCACCGGACGAGGCTACTGGTGAATAAATCGGAGACTGTCCATTCGCGGCGCGGGAGGCGTCGACGCCGAAGAGCACGCCCAGGGTAACTCCGATCGGGATAGCCAAGAGAACAAAGTTGACGACAAACGTGGAGCCGAAGAAACCCATGCTTGCGGGAGTACGGCTTGCGGAGGGCGTGTATGGTTCTCCAGTTGGGGAAGAGGGAGAGTCAACTGAAAGGCTGAAAGACCAGATGACGATGAAAAAAGCAGTAGACAGCTTCTTGTACAGATAGCAAACGAAGACGGGTGTTTTAACAGTGAAGGGACGCACGCGCACGGACCGATAGCACCACGCGCATAAAGAGAAAAGATAAATGGCAAGATAACATGTAGGAGTTGCAACGACAAAAGGACAGAAAAATAGGAGTAAAGGGGTGACAATGAAAAGGAGATGAGCGGAACTGGGGCGAGCGACAGTCAGCTTGATGTCTGGACGTGGCAGGGTGTGCCAGTAAAAGATTGAGTTCTCCCTGGATCTCCTTACCAGGCTGTGCTCTGTGTGCAGGGCCTAGCGATCTAGAATAGAAAGCACAGGGCATAAGTCACATTTCCTCGTACTGTGTACGGAGTTATGCATTCCAAGGCATTTACAGGACACAAAGTGATTGGGGGCTGGCTTGTATCTTAATTTGTCGTAATTTTGAGCGTAGACAAGGCCTGTGGCTTGAAAATACGAAGTAGTGATACAAGGAAAAACAAGTATCTGCCACACAACAAGCACGCAATATGTGTACGGGGTATGTCGCAGGTACTAACGACCTTTGTCCGAAGGGGGTGTGGCGTGAAATAAAAGCGAGACACCCGTCCCTCCGAAGATGTCAAAACTGTCTAGTGGCGTGCCCAGTGTTAGGGTGCAACACTGGTCGGTAGCAGCTATTCTTAGACTACCAAGAGAAAATAAAGAAAGAAAGAAAGAAGAGAAAAGTAGAGAAATACGATGTACGAAAATGCAAAGCACGAAGAGAAAAGAAGAAGAAAAAAAAAAAAAGGAAAAAAGACAAGATACATAATGACAAGGAGAAAGGGATGCCGAGGGGCAAATCCCTTACCCACCACACATCGACGCCCCTTTTATTCTTAGGCGCAGCGGGACTTGAATCGAGGGACTAGCCTCCTGGCCTGGTTAGCGGGATTTTCACTAGGGGGATCTGTAGTCTGTATTACGGTGCGAAGCAGCCATACGAGGCATACTTCGTATCCTATTCGTTTTTCTACTGACAATTAACTCTATTCCAACTCAGGCCTGTCGAAATTTGCAAGTAGTTTCTTCCCTTCTAAGCTGACTTTTTCAAGTTCACCCCTATATATTTATCTGTGCGAAGCAGGTTTATGTGGGCATGCACATCGCGATGTCATCGAGAGTGGATTTGAAGAGGTGTGCTTTTTTCGTGTTCAATTTATAATTGGGTACATGGCCTTCCAGAGTTACATTCGTATTTCCCTTTCCTTTGATTTCAATGCATCCTATCGTATTTGTCCATGTGATAGCGTCGGGATTCCCTCATTAAGCAGTGCGAAACTGGTCAAATGGAGAATTTGCACTCTGTATGCGTGGAAATCTCGTATCAGGGTAACAGCGGAACCAAGAACAGGTGCGGCTTGACGGACGCACTTGTTCCAAAACACGACAAACGGGGTGGTGCTCTCAGTAATACGATCGCATGCTGCCTGACGTATCAAGGTACAGCGATATGCCTATCGCACTACGTAAGATACATGCAGGGCAACTCTTTGCCGCTATGTGCCTGAACCACGGTTGTATGATGGCCGATCAAGGTGGTGGAGGGATTATTCATGACGCGTTTCTGCAAGGGGCGTAGAGACAAAAAAGAAAGAGAAGTACTTTCAAATAGAGCTGAAAACTTAGAGTATGTCCACAACCAATCGTGGAGCACCAGGGATACATAACTGAGGGCGGCGAAGAAAAGAGGATAAAGGGGGCGAGGGTGGCATGTCTGGGTTAAAAGATGAAAGATCAAAGAGGAAAAAGAGGACGAGACAGGGGCAGACAAAGCAAATAGCTAGAATGTAAAAATAAAAATAAAAATCGAAGACTCTTGGAGCTCCCATGAGTAGCAATAAATTGAATGAGCCAAGGGAGACACAGAAGGTAAAGGGAGAAAAGGAGACAAGGAACTGACAGACTGGCAGAAAAGCAGAGAGGCACGCAGAGAGCTGAGTTGATCACTCAGCCAGCAAATAACGACACGCGGAGAGGGCAGGAAAATTGGAACTGGGCCCGTTGTAAAACAAGATAAACAAGGAACACGAAAAAGGTGCAAAGTGTGACAACAAGCAGTGGCCAGTCCCGGACCGCCCGTCGAGGAGTCCGATACCTGTAGAATGTATCTTATCTTACTCCGTACAGTGTAAGCATGGTCGTAGAGAAGATAAGGTCCGTCCTCCAGGCGCCACCCATGTAGCTCGCGGTCCAAGACGAGGATGCTTTGTGTGGATATTGTCCACGCCCTTTGTGCGAACCATACCCCCCTGCTTTTCCTCACTATCTCTCTTTTAATCCCATTATCCCACCCTTCTGGATGGTTTTTAACTCTGTCTCCTTTTTCTTTCCCTTTTCCTAATTATTTTGGTCCTTTGTTCGGTTGCTGTTCTTATTATCTACCGCCATCACCGCTCTCGCGCATTTCTCCCATTTCGCTTTTTGTTGCTTCATTACTGTTGCTCGCCCACGCTCGTTTGTTTGTTCGCAACTCACGTTGAGAACAAACTCGGCAAACAATAGTATCAGCACTTCCTTTCGTTAATTTTGTCCTCACCATAGCGACCTTCGTTTTATACCGTGGTATATCCTTTCGCTTATCTTTATTATTTTCCCTTCATTTTTTATTCTCGTCATTGCCACTGAACCAACGACTAACGGCCACATCACGACACAATCACTCATTTCAAGCACACCAAGACCTGTAATTCAATATCTTGATTGAATGCAGCCCCACGGGTATCAGAACGTCGACGGCGGCAGCACGCCGGACCGGATGGCAAGCCAGGTCGAACTTCGCGATCTCAATGACCGGAGCCCACAGTACCAAGAGTCACCTACCAACCCGCACCACAACGGCCAGGACTCCCCTTACTGGCAGCAGCCACCGCAGCATGGCGGCCAGGACCAGCACTATGACCAACATGGTGGCCAGGAGTTTGGCTACTCGCAACAGGAAGACGGTTACTCTACACCTTACGGGGACCGCCATGATCGTCGCTTCCTCGGCAATCCCGCCGATTATTCGCGGCCTCTGGCCTCGCCCCGTCAAACCCCTGTCTACCAGTCGGCTCACACATCCACCACGGCTGTGAACCTGGACGACAGCGCAAACCAGTCGAGCTGGGCACTCAACATGCAAAACGCTGCAGGCAGCGGATTTCTGACCGATTCCCACCAGATCTACGGTTTCCAGTCCAATGCCTCATCGCCACGAAACAGCGGCCGCGCGAGCACCATTGATTTGGCCTATCTCAAGCGGCATCGCCCTATCGACTCGCGCCCTGTGACGCCGAACACCATGGTTAGTTCGTTACTCGCCTATACTTGCTGTTGATTATTTGTGCTAATATGTTCGCAATTATAGGACCAGAGCCGTGTTACCCTTGCCGGCCTGCTTCCCCAGGACCCCGAGCCGACCTTGAGCAATGACTGGGTTGTGCCTGGCACTGTTGCTCGAATCCACGACCGTGACGATGTGGACATCTGGAAGGGCTGGCGCCGTATTTTGTACAAGTTCACGCCCTACCTGACCATCCTCAGCATGGGCCTTTATCTCCTCTACCTTGGCCTCCGCATTTACTGCATTGTCTCTGCCCAGAACACGTTTAACATCACCTTTGCTGCTGCTTGGCTCTTTGTCGCCGTCGAGGTTGCTACTGCGATTCCCTCCATCATGCACAACTGCTGGACCATCATGTCTGTGCGCAAGCGCAACCGCCCAAAGTTGCGGTGGATGGGTGATGATGCTCCCTCTGTTGATGTCTTCATCACTTGCTGCAAAGAAGAAAATATTGTGGTTATGGATACTGTTCGTGCTGCGTGCGACCTAGACTACCCTAAGAAGCGTTTCCGGGTGATCGTTCTCGATGATGGCAATGTCGAGAGCTTGGCCAAGGAGGTGGAATCCCTGTCTGCCATCTACCCAAACGTGCACTATATTTCCCGGCCCAAGTACCCTGGCGTCCCTCACCACTTCAAGGCCGGTAATCTGAATTATGGCTTAGATGCAGTCCATGAGTTTCCTGGAGGCGCTGGTGAATTTATGGCTGCCCTGGACGCTGACATGATTCCCGAACGTGCCTGGTTGAGAGCTATTATTCCTCACTTGATGGTCGACCCTAAGCTTGCCCTTGCATGCCCTCCTCAGCTGTTTTATAACACTCCTCCCGGCGACCCCCTTGCCCAGAGTCTCGACTTTTTCGTCCACGTCATCGAACCGATCAAGGATACCATGGGTGTCGCTTGGTGCACTGGATCTGGATATGTCGCACGCCGTGAAGCCCTTACCGAGATTGGCAACTTCCCACTTGGCTCCCTCGCTGAAGATGTCGCGACGTCCACGAAAATGCTTGGTAAAGGCTGGAAGACTGCTTTTATCCACGAGCCTCTGCAATACGGCACGGTCCCCGACGATTTCGCCAGTCATCTCAAACAGCGCACTCGCTGGGCCATCGGCACTGTCGACACCTCGTTTAAGCTGAACTTCTGCTTGTGGGGTGATGATGTAACGCAGATGTCCTTTGCCCAGAGATTTTCTGGGTTCCTTTACGCGATGCTTTCGCTATACACTATTCTCCTCAATATCTCGCTATTCGCTATTCCCATCATTCTGATTATGGGCAAGCAGCTGGTCGCATACGCTAACGAGGACCAGCTTCGGTGGTTGGTCAGGGCTTGTTTCGCTGCCTTCCTCGGCAACAGAGCCTGCGAGTTTGTGCTTTTTATTCCTTCGGGCTACCACACTGGCCAGAGAGGTTCCCGCTACCAGCTCTGGATGTCTCCCTATATTGGTCTCTGCCTTATCCGCGCTTTCATGCTTCCCAAGTGGCTTGGCGGCGAAACACAGGCGTTTACTCCCACCGGTTCCATTGCATCTAAGCTGAACGAGCGTGATGCCCAGGCCCGGAAGAACATGGGTGTCCGGCTGTGGAACATTGTGTTCAACTATATGGGCTGGTTCCACGTCCTCTTCGTTTACGTCACACTTGTGGGCGTGGCCCTGTCGACCTACCGCTGCTTTTTCTGGTACACCACTGTCAAGGCAACTCTGCAGGGCCTTGTCACGCATGCCTTCTGGCCACCGTTGACGTTCCTCTTCATCTGCAGCTCAATGTGGACTCCAATCGCATACGCCATTGACCCACCTAGCATGCCTGACCGCGAAGAACTGCTGAACCGCGACCCAAAGACTGGTGTTGCGCACCCTACTGATAAGGCCAAGAAGATCTCTTTCAGTAGCCAGACCGCCTGGTACGAGATGGAGTACACTACAACCACTTTGTACACGACATTGATTTTTGTCATGTCTTTCCTCCCCTTCGTGTTCTGAAGGAATGATAACAAGGGTCGGGGTCGGTTGCGGCTGCGGCTGCTATCAAGTTATTCATGATCATAAACGTCTATCGGGGATGTCCATTTGGATTTACACTTCCATTTGTCACTACATTATTTTGTCTGCGTTTTGTTATGCTTGGGCGGTTGCACTTTGAGTGTCAACTTCTTGACTGTATTATTGACAGTTGAGAGAACGATGGGAAGGGTTATGCATTGCGGCGTTATTTGCTTGGGTCGGGTGTTGTCACCCGTATAATGTATTTTGTTGCGTTGCAGATCTAGACGCTTTTATTCTCTTGCGGGCATCTAGAAAGTTGTGGAAGAGCAGAGTTTTAATGAGCATTTCAATTCATATCCATCTCAATTTCAATCTCCATTTTCCAATATCCTATTTTCTACTCGACGGCTTTCATATTGATCAGTTTTCGATAGATGATAATATATGCGGGAAGGAATGGTCCACTTGATCGTGACCCTTTTGGACCATCGATCCTTCGGCTCCTACGTAAGCATGCTGTCGTGATGATCCGGGGCTATGACAAGTCAGCGGAGCCGGTGACGATCATATGCAGCAATATCTAATGCCAATGGGTCATGGCTGTGTGGGAACGATTCACCGTAGAAGTATGTGTGTCTTTGTCAGGCATTGCAGTCTCACCTTTTTGAGGTCGCTAATAATATTTATTTTTCAAGAATCATTGAAATGGCTGCAATGCGCCGAAGTTCATCACGTGCCTTAATACGTAGCATTCTTTGCAAATGACACTAACAACAATAATAATAGAGATATATCAGATTCTGCAACTATTCTGCTATGGCGGATAATAATATTTCTCGTTGCAGATGAGTGAGGCTCGTTGTAGCGCGCACATTATACGTTAGGAAATGCATGGCATATAGGGCCATAATAAAGACAACAGACGCACAGTGCTTGACTTACGAGCAAAAGTAAGACACCGATTAGTAATCGCCGAGAATAGCTAACCACCTGTAAGCCATGATCTCTCCATGTGTGACGGAGTCTGTACTTTAGTTCGTGCATCTGTTGTATACATACTTCCTGCATGCAGTCGCTGGAAGCCGCCGAACTATGCATAGACGCAGGTCTCGGCCCGGAGTCACTGCGCTCGTTTGTAGCTGAAGAACCATTGGCAGGTGGAAAGATCGAGCCTCGATGCTTGATTGAGTTTAATATCACATAATATCACATAATATGCATAATTCTATGCTGTGTTACAGTAGTTGATACACATGTGTGATATGCCGGACCACCGTGGCATTGTGTTGAGATATGCAATTAATTAGCTTATCAGATGACACTCTCATTGATACGCTCCTATTATTTTCCTGTAGCCGAGATGAGGGCGTGACTCTGGGAACACTGATCGCACAGACAGAAGGCCTTATATTCGAGGCATCGAAAAAACATTCAAACAGAATTGCCCCCGTCACTGATCCAGTTTGTACGAGTACACCGCGACCCTGAATCCGTAGTAACCTGACGCTTCCCAAGATATCCCCCCCTCCCCCCCAATTGAACGTCGATATCAATATCTGTCATCATTTTTTTAATCGTATGATAGATAATGCTGGGATGGCCCAAGAAGTGTCTTTAGCCACCTTACTAAGCTGCTTATCTTATCAACGGTACGGGCCTTTTAGTGGGCTTATGATTGTGTGCTTTAGGCCCCCGTATGCCGTCAACGTGCCCAGGTTCTGTATTCTAGTTTTGGCTCACCGAGAACCAATAACGTTAAACAATAGGAGTAGTTGGTATTATTCCCCTAGATGCAGACAGCATTTACGTACGGCATTTGTCATACTACTCTGCTCATTTGAGGATGTCTTTGGCTGTGTATCTTATTTTCTCGTCAGTAGCAGGAATCAGACATAAAGGCTTGGATCATGAGAATCCACCTAGCTTTGTAAGATACTTCAACGGGTCTAGACCACATGGTTCTTGTCCACTAACAATTGCAAACATCTTAAGAGTAGAGCAATATACCACACACTCGGTGTATTGTGGCAAATGACACATGCCGTGGTAGTTCGTGGTCACAGCCATGGCGGATTTAATGACGCGTACCACATGCGCATCAGCAAAGCAATGATGAGGAGTATCGCAGGAACATCTTTTTCACGGATCCTAACGGAGTACCCGAGTGGTAAGATACGAATTGTCGTGGGGGGATAACATCGACATGGCCTGGCAGACAATGGGGCTTAGAGTTGATACGTAGCCACTACATTGTAGCAGTAGCATAAATATTCCAGTCGCAGTGCATGGCGTTCTATTGCACCATGGCCCATATAGGCACTGATTGACAATCAAGGGATGTCGCTTTCAAGAGATGGTGTTTTTGGGACCTGGCACGGCGTGCTTATTGGCGAGGCCAGTCTTATACGTAAAATTGCCGTATAAGGAAGGTGCTAAGCATTGCGTATTTAGTGGTTCCGATTTTCTAATAAGCATAGTGTTTGCCATCTTGACCTTTGTGATCACCCATTGGTGCATGCTTTTGTAGGATGCAATCAGTTGAAAAAAGGGGTTCGAGGGACGTATGAAATTAAGCCATAGTGTATGCATCTATGTAGCATCGATACTTTCCAAGGCAAGACAGGAATTCATGGTCTAGCCTCACACACCTCCTCCGCCATTTCAAAATAGGGGAATTTTTCCACGTCCTTTGATGCGAGCCGGTGCTTCCTAAATGCTTATGAAGACCGTCATTGACAGGCGGTGGCATGAAAAGCCGCTGATGATCTTTTGCGGGGGGTGATGCAATGCTTGGTTATACCATCACCTCGTCGAATTTCGACATCGCTGTGGGGGTGTGATTGTATGTACGGAAAAAGCCATTGATTTACAAGGTCGAATAAATAAAGCGGCATACGCACCCTAGAAGCTGTAGTTGGGACAAGATATTGAATGTACTTGTCTTAGTTTTGCATTACGCATACGTACTTCACAAGAGCTCTCGCACTGTTTCACCATGTCGTCCGACCGTTCGTCGCTCCGGCAAAGAGTGCCACGCAGCGATTCCGACAGTGTCGAGTATGTGGCCGAGAAGGGCGGTAATGATGCGCCGCCAACATATCAAGAGGCTAATGGCGCGCCTGTCGAGACGTCCTCGCCGCTTGGCTATGGAATGGGAGCGTTTACCATTATTTTCATCAACATCAACATGATGATCGGCACGGGAATTTATTCAACACGTGGGTAGCATTCCGAATCTACAGATCTAGCCCGCATAGTGCGGTCATCGTTTCATCCGTGCTGACAGTAGCAGCCTCTTCCATCCTGAAGGGAACCGGTTCCGTTGGCCTGTCATTCATCTACTGGACTATCGGATTCCTCATCTCCCTCGCGTCGGGTGCTATTTACCTCGAGTATACCGCATGTTTCCCTAGCCGTTCTGGCTCCGAAGTCGCCTATCTTGAACAAGCATATGTCAGACCGGCATACTTCTTCCCAACAGTCTTTGCCGCACAGAGTGTTCTCTTTTCCTTCTCTAGCAGCAATGCGATTGGTGTGTTATGTTACAATCTATACATTCTTGCTACGAAGGGCCACTGCTGACCTCTGACATTCTTAGTGCTGGCAAACTACCTGTTTGCAATCTCGGGACATACTGCCACTGACTGGCAGATCAAGGGCGTTGCTGTCGCAGGATACACACTCGTCATTCTCAGTATGTTTTTTTCCTGCGCATAGTCAGATTTCAGCTGCCTTCCTTGAACATTCTAACACACCGTAGTCTTGGTTGTCCAAACGAAGGCATCATACTACATTTCCAATGGCCTTGGTGTTATCAAGCTGACCACGCTGATCTTTATTATCATTACGGGATTTGTCATTCTCGGCGGTCACACACGCGTTGCAGACCCCAAGTTAAACTTTCAGGATACCTTTGCAGGAACCGGCTCCGCAGGTGCTTATGGTCTTACTAATGCTCTTTACCGCATCACGTTCTCGTACGGCGGTTACAACAATGCGTTCAACTTTGTCAACGAGGTCAAGGTAAGCCAATGTTATTGACCCTTCATGAATAACGGTTACACACTAACCTCTTCTCTGCTCAGAACCCTGTCAAGAAGCTCAAGTACAACGCATTCTTTGCCCTCGTCACCGTTTATATTATCTACATGTTTGCCAATGTTGCCTTTTTCGCAGCCGGTACGTCAACCATGCTGAAATACAAAAAAAATTACACGAGCGACTAACACGTAGCAGCTAGCAAGGCCCAAATTGAGGGCTCCGGTGTCACCGTTGCCAGACTGTTTTTTGCGGCAGTGTTCGGCCCTGGCAACGCTGTCAAGGGGTTGAACTTCCTTATTGCGCTGAGTGCCTTTGGTAACCTCATGGCTACGGGACTAGGGCAGTCTCGTATGCTTCGAGAGTGTGGTCGGCAGGGTGTCCTGCCCTTCCCAGGCATTTGGTCTTCCACAAAGCCGTTTGGAACACCTGCCTTCCCTTACTTTGTGAAGTGGGCAATGACCATTCTGATGATTCTAGCTATCCCGACCGGCAGCGCCTTCAACTTTGGTAAGCCCATCTGTTAAAGCCCAACCGTCATTTGGTTTAATCTGTGCCTAACATCCCGACTTAGTCTCGGACTTGGCTGTCTACCCTTCGGCCATTTTCAACCTCGCATTGGCCGTCGGTCTTTTTGTTCTTCGCTGGCGCCGCAAGAAGGCGAATCTGCCTGCGCCCGACTTCCAAGCTTATAACTTTGTTGTTCTGTTCAGCATCCTGATCCAGGTCTATCTCGTTGTCATGCCTTGGTACCCCCCTAAGAAGGGAGGCGCGGATGTCTCCTTTTGGTACGGCACTTATATTGTCACTGGTATCGGCATTCTGGTCCTCTGCGGCCTCTATTACGCAGTCTGGGCCATCTACCTCCCGAAGTGGAAGGGTTACAAGCTGCGCCCCGAAATTATTGATATCGGTGATGGCGCCCAAGCACACAAGATCGTCCGCGTCCCCAACGCCCAGCTTGAAGAGTGGGATGCCGCTCACGATGCCTCTGGCCATAAGAAGCAGTAGTGTGTATGTCGCACGGATAATGTTAACAAGGCTCATGAGCATGGACATGTCAATTACGACGTGCTTGTACAGTCTTCTCTTTGTATTCTAGATCACATACACTGTGTAGCACTTTTAATGGTATCTGTTAGAATATAATCATCTCATATGCAGAACTCTAAATTATTTTAGTGATCCTATTAACGCATAGGCCCCGGGATGATAAGTACGGGTTTGGAGCACACTATCAAACGACACTTACAAACGATCAAAGGAAGACGGTGTTTTCTTGCACGGCGTGAGCCTTGTTGTTGAGCACTTCGATGCAGTAATTGACGAATGGCTTGCTCTTCAGCTCGAGGCACAAGTCCCTTGCCAGGAGGTATCCGAGATACTTTGCATAGTCTATTGTCTCCGAAAATTGCCAGTTTGTAGAACTCGGGCGTGGCTATCGCCGGCTTTTGACCCGCAATCTTGGCAACACTGGCAGCGATGATTTCGGCCAGCACATATGTACGCTTGACCGTTTCGCCGCCCAGCTTCTCAATGATATCGAATATCTCGTTCCGTGTCACATTAATCTGCGTCAGGAGAGCTTAGGACTGACAGCGGAGGTGACGACATCAATTCCCTTGAAAACACTGGTAATTGCCTCCACCGATCCATTGAAATCGGCAGGCACAACCTTGACTCCCTTTTTGGCGTACTCCTGGAGTGCCGACTTGTTGATCGATTCCTCGCGAACGAGGGCATATATCCTCACCGTGATATTGGTACGAGGGTATGTTGATACTAGCGCGATTATGCTGTCTTGCAGAACAGGGCTGGGTTGAGTTGATGAGGCCGTCAGTGATAGACGGCCCGGTCTTGCCAGTGGTACCCTAAACATCGACTTTGATTGTTGCAGGCATGTTGATTGGAGGTTACGATATACAGCTAGATGATGTAGTTGTGTTAAATGCTTTGAAAATGCAAAGCATTCCTGCCATCTTTTATACAAAGAAGCCGTCTGGGCTTCGCCGTAACACAGTGAGCCGTGTTGGCCTTGCCGGACACTTTCTCCAGCGAAGCTAGACCGCGGTGTCGGTTTGTGTATTGAGAACATCTGGGTGGGATATTACTGGGAAAATACAAGAACCCAGCTAGATTGAAATGTGTGTACCCGGCACGTGACTGCAAATTTCCCCGAGAGAATGGAGCTTTATTTCCTAACTGGTGCGGACCGACCTCTGGCTCGGAAACATGTCGAGGACGATTTATGGGCTAAGGAAATCAGTAGAATCAAAATACATCCAAGTAACCGACGCAGGCAGAAATCTACTGATGATCTAATCAAGATACCGTGTTGTAACTCGTCTAAATTTTACTCTCTGGCAGGTCTTGCTTTACCCGGATCATTCCTTCTTGCACACATGTCGCGATTAAAACCCCGTCCCTGTTCCAGATCCTCTCGATAACGAGTCCCCTCTCGTGTCCACTCCAGGGTGACTCGGCCTCAAAGAGCATCCAATCGTCCGCATGAACCGCTGTCGGTTCGTGAAAGTAGATGGTATGGTCCAGACTAACCATAAACTCCGCCGTTAAAGGCGGGTTCTTGGCCGATGCTGGTTTCTCTGCTGCCACCAGGGTATTCTCATCCACCTCTTCCTGGATCAAGTCTTTGAACAGTTGTAGTTTCGTCCGTCCCTCGGGCGTTTCTTGATCAAATGTGCTCATCGTCTGTACAGCTGATTCCGCGCTTGCAAACCGCCCGCCATCATTAACCCGCAACGCCGTACCGATAAAATAGTGGTCCGTGACGTAGGCCAGAGCAGCCAGGTGCGCCTTGATGCTGTCATCGGCTTGCGGTTGGTTTTTGTGACCAGTGCTGAGCCCCGTACTGCGAACCCGGACCCATTGGAGCAGCTTTGTCAATTCCGGGCGTCCCTCTTTACTGCCGTCTCTTGGAACCCTCACACACTCATAGAGACTGCTCCCACCCGCCTGGGATGTACGTGTGAGTTGCTTCCGGTCGATAGGCCCCCCGCGCCTGCTGGGCGGGCCCAACTTGACCGCTGTCGGTGGTAGAGCTGTTTGATGGTGGAGCGTCTTGAGCTTGCTATGTTGATTGCCGTATGGGGTTGCCTCACGCGCGAAGCTTAATTGTGCCATGAAAATACACTCACCGTTCTGTTGTACTTGCACGGTGCGGGATGCAACGGACTTGCCATCACGTACACGATTCACGTGATAGGAGACGGGGGTATTGGTCTGCGCTGGCCGCACAAACAGACAGTGCATGCAATGCGCGAAGAAGCCCGCTGGTGTCGTCTGCTGTGCAGCCATCAGGGACTGGGCGACGAGGGCACCGCCGAACACACCACGGGCCCAGAGCGGGTGCCACAACGTCTGTGCATTTTGAAATACATCTTTGCCCGCGTCCGGCGTTTCTGTTAGTGAAAGGGCGTGTTCTGTAGCGAGTTGCTGTTTCCGGATGTCGGCAGCAAAGACTGGTGGTGGCATGGCGTCGCGATGAGGGTTTTGACGGCAAGTAGAATGTCACTGTTGGGTTACCGCTATGTTTATTTGCCTCTCTGAGGATGGGCGGTCCTTACATAGGGGTTTCACCAGCTGGGCTGAACAGGGCCTCGGCCTGGCTTACCCCGCTCCAAGGCACTCCCGAGAAGGTGTCTGCAGCTACTGCATCGTGAGTATCACCAAGCATCTCCTGGTTTGGATTAATATACAAAATCAATGACTGTTTCATATCGTCAATCAAAATCCATGACCGTCTCATATCGTCCGAATTAGCTATCTGATGACTGGGGAGTGAGGTAGACAATCGCTTCTGACAGGGGCTAAATAGTAAGTCATCACAGTGGGAAACGCAAATAACACTCTCATTCTTTGTACTTCCACACATCTAAACGTGAGTATGTGATCAAACCTAAGGGTGAGCCTGGGACCGCAGTCTCTGCATAGTCATTCTTACTCGTCTCGCTGCCGACACCATCGATATCGCGCTCGGACATGATGCGAGCTTCTTTAAAATGCAGGTGTCCCCGCCAATCACATAACATCATTTTGCCCCAGCAGGTCCTCCTGCGGTATTAACGTCGCCCGAGTATAATACGTCGTAGATAGAAAAGATACATGTGAGAATCACCGAAGCACAAAAACAAACTCCAAACGCAGTCATAGTACACCCTTGAAACCAACAGCTCGCATATTTTTCACAGCCCCATACACGTGCTTGGCCTGGCCTTGCCCCATCCACCCCGTAGCCTTAGGAATAAACTAGTAGCTACCGGGGTATCGAGACTCCGACTGCTTACGGGACCGCCGCTCGCTAAAGAGGCAGTAGGTAAGCTAGAATGCTCAACCAACGATATAAGTTTGAGGAACCTCCGCGTTCGTTTATGAATGCTTACGAATGCTGCCTTGTATCGTCCCCACAAAAAGATAACTATTGTTGACACTTGTCTGGCGTGCAGGTCGTTTGCTCATGTTCTTCTCTCCTGTCCTTTTTATTTTTCACCTGTGGGATCTACTCTTATAGACTCCGACTTTTCCCCAGCATTCATCGAGCAGTGCAATAAGCATACCATAGCGGCTCGGACCATCGGTGCCCTTGAGAACGAAAACGTCACTAAGTGTTCTTAGCCTAGCTGTTTTCGTCTCTGCCAACTTGTGTTCACAGATAATGGCTGTAGGCCGGCCTTTTGGCCACTGAGACAACGCGACTGCCGATGGTTTCTTGTAATCGGGGCTTTTACTTCGCCGGATGCCGTTTTGTCTAATGATGCGCGAGCTGCACTAACCACAATAGTTTCATAGTGTTATTAGTGGTGAATGGCTAATCTGTATATAAAGCAGAGGATCGCACCTCGACAGCTGTAGTTTACCCGTACTCCATCATAAACTATCAATACTATCTAGACAACACAGGGCTCGGCAGCGTTCTCTACATTCACAATGCCTCTCGATTTTGACCCGGAGTACAAGAGAGTTCTCGAACCTCTTCTACCATTGTTGGCCAAGCGCAAAAATGTGCCAATGACAGTTGAGAACCTCATCAGTGGTAGGAAAACCCGGGAGATGGTTCTTGTTACCGCCTTCGCCCAGACACCAGATGTGTCCACTGTCGGCCAGACTCTTTACCACGCAACTGCACCAGACGGCTACAAAGTCCCCGTCCTCCACTTCTACGAGAAGACTCTAGACAAGTTATCAAAAGGCCCAGCTCTGCTGCACATCCACGGCGGTGGCATGTCTGTTGGCAGCCCTCAGCTCCAGGCAAAGCCAACGGCACAGATGACTGAGGACAACAATGTCCAGATCTTCAGTGTCGACTACCGCCTAGCTCCGGAGCATACGCAGGACACCCTTACAGGCGACTGCTATGCTGCTCTCCTGTGGCTTCACGAGCACGCTGATGAGCTTGGCGTTGACAAGGCACGCATTGGTGTGTTTGGAGAGAGTGCGGGTGGTGGCCTCGCCGCCGGTTTGGCCATCTTGGCCCGAGACAAGAAGCTTAGTCCACCACTCGCTAAGCAGATCCTTGTCTACCCCATGCTTGATGACCGCAATGTCGTCAAGAACCCCGCCGTGGAACCCTTTGTACTCTGGTCAACACAGGATAATATTGTTGCATGGGAGGCCTACAGCGGCATTCCTTTCGAGAAGCGCACCGACGACAACACATCGCCCTATTGGTCACCGGCGCGTCTCAAGAGCTTTGAGGGACTGCCACCAACCTACATTGATGTGGGAACCCTCGACATCTTCTGCCAAGAGGATATTGCCTATGCTTCACAGCTGCTGGCAGCTAATGTTCAAACGGAGCTGCACGTTTACCCCGGTGTTCCTCACGCGTTCGAGGTTCTAGCACCCAATATCAGGTACACGAAGTTGGCTACCGAGAACCGTAACAAAGCCATCCAGACGATATAGGTAGACAGTCTCTAGAAATCAGTTATCATCAGACGCAATACATCAAACATATATCAAAGCACTAAATAGATAATGCAAATGCTGTTTGTTGGTCTAGCTACTAGCTTTGTAGTTGTTCTAGTAACTAAATAAAATGGAACGACTAAGGGAGAAACAAAAATCCCTCCTTGTCAAGTAGGGGGGCTCTAGTCAAAGTACAAAACGATAGCGGCCGTTACGCTGCACACAGGAAAAAACGTCTTCAAGAGAACAACGACCAGAAGGCACACATCCCGCACTGTTTATATGATCAGCACCTGCGATAGCAAAGTGCAACGAGTGTTTGTTTCCAATGGCATGCCAAGTGCAACCCAACTAAATACGAAGGGCAATCAACTCGCATAACTCTAGCCTTCAGAGCCACGAGCGCGAGGGGTGGAGTGTTCTGCTACACTCTGGTTTTGTCAACGAGAATTCTTTCCATAGCCGCGGTCATGATAATGCGGGGATAAAGCACCTTTGCTTTCAAATCTAAGGAGGAGGAGACATAAACTCGGTACGAACTAGTCAGAATGAAGTCTGGCAGGGATTGGTGCATCGCCTTCCCCGCGCTGTTCTGTCTGGTTGATTAATACTTCGTAGGGTAAACGTACTTAGTTATGTATTGGTATTTGCAACCAATAATGGTGCTTGCTTCCATGATGTTGTTCAGATCAAGGCTCCCAGAAATTAACTGTGAGTTCTGGTGTTGCTGTATCATCATAGCCGAGTTGCCGCTAGCATACAGTGCCACACACCTCACTGTGTGGGAATGGAGCGCCAAGCACTCTCGGCTGTACAAACAACCTCGAGACCAGATCGCTGGCTACACAGACGCTATCACTGGCGAGCGCCTCGACTTCCTGGACGTAAAAGAGCACGCAGCGCATCTGTCTACAGCTCTTGTCAAGAAACATGGACTGCAGCCTGGCGATACGGTGATGGTGCTCAGCCCCAATTCTATTTGGTACCCATTGTGTATGTTTGCTGTTACGCGGGCATTGTGCCGTTCAATGTACTCATTCTCGATGGTAATGTCAGCGGCTACTCTACAGTGGAACGCTTGATACACGCCGGTGCCAAGTATGGTCGTCGAGGCAAAACACCAATCTTTTGGGTTCCTGAGGGCTGCACGAACGACATCTGCGGATTCTTGGATTTCAGCAGTGGGACCACAGGGCTACCCAAAGCTGTAAGTTAAGACTACTTACCATTGGGTTCGTGCTGAACGTAGTTCACTGATAATGAAGGTAATGCTCCCGCACAAGAGCGTTATCGCGCAATGCTTGCAACTGCATATTGTTACCACTGGCAGGAAAAGGCGACATCTAGCACCCCCCCTCTTCCACAGTACGGTTTCCATAATGTGCCTATTGTGTGCGATGCTCTGTATTCGCTGACGTTTTACTAGTCAGCGGACTCGTCCGCTTTCTCAACTGTCCCATCGCCAACAACGAGGAATGTGCCATGCTGCCAAAGTTCTCAATCGAGGCGTTTCTTCAAGCCGCAGTTGACCACAACATTACCGACTTTACACTGATCCCGTCGATTGTCACCTGCCTCGTGCGGGACGCGATTGTCAATAAGTTTGACCTGCGCGTATATTTCGTGTGGAGCTGCACTACTTGGCCCTGAGATTACAGCGCTAGCAAAGAAGATGACCTGGACGGGTTTCCGGCAAAGCTACGGCATGACCGAGTCGGGATGCTGTGTAACAAGCCAGCCTCCCAAATCCACCAGCTACAAGTATGCAAACATGTCGGGTATCGTTTTGCCATCCACACAACTCGAGGTAGTGGACATTGATACCGGCAAGGAGCTGGGTGTCGACGGCGTGGGGGACATATGGGCTCGAGGACACCAAATAGCCATAGGCTATCTCAACAATCCAACTGCAACCGCTGAAAATTTCAGGCAGGACGGCTACCTACGCACAGGTGATATTGGGCGACTCGATGCAAATGGCTTTATATATATTGTATCAAGGAGATGATCAAGGTGCGAGGCCAGCAGGCGGCGCCGACCGACCTTGAGGCCCTTTTGCTGGGAGCACCCAGCCGTCGACGATTGTGCCGTGCTAGGAGTTCCCGATGACTACATCGTTGAAAAACTAAAGGCATCTGTCATTTTAAAGAGCCACGTACCAGTTAGAGACGCTGCAGGCCGAAGCATAATGGACAATGTAGTTAAGTTCATTGACGAGATTCCAAAAAGTCCCAGCGGTGATTTTTCCGTCGGGTCTTAGGGGAGAAGGGGAAATCTGGAGCTATATCTTGAAGGAAACATTGACGTGGTCGAAGTTGTAGATAGCAAGACATCCAAGCTTACTGGAGCTTGAGAAACCTCCTTGAGACGAGTACATGTAACTGATGCGAGGAATTACGTGGAGGAGCAAGCACCTTTGTTACTAAGCAGCTACCGGTCGTCCTGTAGCACATCAACAGTGAATCACGGGTAGCCCTGTGGCAACGAGTTGTAGTGAATCAACAGTGGCTCAGACTTTGTATGTCCGGAATGTACAGGCGCAACCATATTACCAAAGTCTTTTACAATCAGAAGTTCTCGGATGACCTATATGACTAGCTGCAGGATAACGAGAAGCGATGCAAGGACTCAGACGGCTGCCAGCCTCGGCACGGGGGTAGTTGGCAGTTCCCCGCACAAGGCGACTCGGCCCAGTATCATTTGTGTGATCCATTTTTTATCGTACCCGACACCAATGTCAAGCATAGACACTAGGATACGTATGAACACGAGATGAGCAGAGAAATAGATATTGATGTAACAATTCTGTAACCAGCAAGATTGGTATGGATATCAAAGGATGGTAGATAATGACGCCTATTTTCACAGTGTAATATCAAATCAACATAGCGACTTCTGTAGGACATTTACCCCACATTCCGAGGACCTAGAAATCTTTAAGAAGCCTATTAAATGAGTGCTAATGCTTTAAAGATGTCGAACCGATCGGCCTCGGCACGTATTACAGGCGGACGAATCATTTCTAACTACGGGCTAACATTGACCGCGATTCCGTATCAACCGTGTGCCCCTGTCGCTTATAGCGCGTTTCCTGTACGTTGACTGACTTTTGGCGAAGCATCATTGCATCAACTCAACAACAGACGCTAGCATCATCAAATGGCAACATGTCCAACAGCGTAGTCGTCCCTTTTTCTGAGCCACCGTGGCTGTCTGGCCTCCCTTCACCGTTCTACGATGAATCACACCGCAAATGGCAAAAGGCGTGCCGTGCATTTGTTGATCATCACCTAGCAGCAAGCATCCTCGAGTGGGAGAAGGCCGGCGAGGTCCCAGAGCACATCTTCAATACTTTCTCAAAACACAACATGCTAATCCCCAACCTGCCTGCACCTCTTCCGGTGAGACTGCTGAAAAGTATGGGCATCCATGAGCTGCTTAGCGGACTCAAGGTAGAGGACTTTGACTACTTCCACTTCTCAATCTACACCCAGGAACTGCACCGCTTGGGCGTCGGCGGGCCCATCTCGTCACTAGCTACGGGCATGGCATATGGCATGCCCCCAATTATCACATACGGTAGCAAAGAGCTGCAGGAGCGCTTCCTTCCGGCCCTCATCCGTGGCGAAAAGAGGATATGTATTGCCATTACCGAGCCTGATGCTGGAAGTGACGTTGCCAACATTATTACAACGGCAGTTAAGAGCAAATGTGGTAAATTCTACATTGTTAACGGCGAGAAAAAATGGTGTGTGCCTAAACATCGCTAAGCTAAAAGACCTGACGGGTTTTGACTGACCCTTAGGATTACCAACGGTGTCTGGTCGCAATACGCAACGATGGCTGTCCGCACTGGTGGCCCTGGCCCTGGCGGGCTTTCTCTGCTGGTGGTTCCACTTCTGGGCCAGAAAGGTATCACTATGCGCCGCATCAAGACGGGCGGTGGGTCTACGAGTGGCACAACCTACATCGATCTCGAAGACGTTGAGGTCCCCGTGGAGAACTTGGTGGGCGAAGAGGGCTCGGGCATGAAGATGATCACGAAGAACTTCAACCACGAGCGACTATCCATTGCAGTTGGTGTTTGCCGCACAGCTCGTGTCGCTTTGTCATCGGCCTTCTCCTATGTGCTAAAGCGTGAGGCGTTTGGCGCGCCTCTTATGAGCCAAGCCGTTGTCCGCAACCGCCTTGCACGTGCCGGTGCTGAGCTTGAGTCGCTCTCCGCATGGCTTGAACAGCTCGTCTATTTGATGACTAAGCTCGAGAAGGAGGAGGCCAACGTCGAGCTCGGCGGACAGATGGCCTTAGTGAAAGCGAAAGCCGGCCTTGTAATCAACGAGTGTGCCGACTGTGCTGTGCTACTCTTTGGTGGTTTGGGATACACGCAGACGGGGCAGGGAGAGTTGGTCGAGCAAATCTACCGCGAGGTTCCTGCTGCCCGTATCCCAGGTGGCAGCGAGGATGTGATGCTCGACCTCGCTGTGCGGCAGATGGTGAAGAACTACCAGGCCAAGACAAAAGCCCTTGGCCGACAGAAAATCTAAGAGCGTATAATGTCAGTCTATTGTCTTTCCTTAGCAACCTAAACCCAAACTTTTTTTTATACCGATAAGCAGATCGAAGCTCATCAACTGTGTGCACCCTGGTATCGTCATTCTCATGGTCATCTCTGCCGTCAACCGACCGCCTGCCGTCAACCGACCGCCCTGTCTTGCTTGCCAAGTGGGTCTGCACCATGTCATAAGCGAGGTGGGTCTTGATATTCCTAAACAGGAAACATATTTTTGACGACACTCGATCGTATCTTCCTCCCCGCTGTGCTCTTCCGCACTCCTAGGCTGTACTATATTATCCAACTCACGCTGGTCTGGTCCGTACATCTGTTATAAATTTGTGTATATGCTCGTCTCATCCACTTATTTAATTCACGTGCCTTCTCAATTGCCTCCGTAAACCCAGGGTGTTTCACGATGATGCTTGTTTCTTTGCCAATACCTTCTCTTCACCTCATCTCTTGCAAATAGGCAAGCAAGACCTTTGACCGCCGAGATAGATGTGCCGTTTACATTTTTAGATCAGGTCCTCCTGGCTGCTCTTGATGTATATCCTGTCTCTTCTTCTCACCAAACTGCAACTCTTATCAACAAGACATAAAAATCTCCTATATCACAGCTGGAAGATTCGGTTCACCATGGTGGGCTACCTTGCCCAACCGCTGTTTGGTAATTTCCATATCGGTGAGCTGTTAAACGCGAATCTGTGCTAAAGACCTTGCAAGTTATTTTCCTAGTATAGTTGAAGAGTATGGATGAGTCAAAAGAAAGCTTAAAGATCCTAGGCCGCTGGTCATTTGTGATGAGGAGTTGTCTTGGGCAGAAAATACTTATCATATATCGAATGTTGAGAAATAGCTTCTTTCATTGTTGTGCAGTTTTTCAAATACAAAAGTTTAATGGATACCTAATGAAGCTGTAAGACAACTCATGAACCATAATATTAATCTAGTCCATCATTCTGCGCTTCTGTCTGTGCACAATCTATTAGGGGTTGCCTCCAAGAAAAGAACAAGTCAAGCGCAAACGCATGGAAGCATATCTCATCAGATTGTAGGGGTTGGTGTCAAAGTTGAGCCTGACGTAGACGACCTTGTACTTTTTATCGAGACCGCACAAGAGGACGCCACCATCTCATCCGGCATCGGCTTGCGTCCGCATACAACATAGCATAGATTGTACGCATGCACCCTTGGGTTTGCGATATCCTTGCGCACATTGACCAGCGACACCTCAATCTCTTCTTTGGTCTTGCCCAGCACCCGGTGCATATACGCATAGGTAAATGCCTGTAGGCCGCTCTGCAAGTTGAGCTGCCACATGTCGCCCACCTTTTTAAGCCGCAGGTCTCGCGCCCATCCATTGATTGGCAGCTTGTACACTATTTCCCGTACGTCGATGAAGCCGGCAGCCTCAAACCACAAGCGCAAAGACGCAGCGGCAGTCAGTGATCGCTTTGACCGCTCGCCAGCCTCAACGAGATCCTTGCCCCATAGAACCAGCGGTGCATCCGGTGCCAGCGAACCATCGTCGCTGTACCAGTACTCGTCCATCTCCTGGCATTCGAGCCAACCACCGGGCTGCAGCGCGCGATATCCCTTTTCGACAACGTCATTTTGAAACGAGTCCCAACAGCCAGTAGTGAACCTCGTATGGATGTAGTCGATACCGTCAAAGTCTTCACCCGTCCAGTCTCCCTCACGTGCGTCGTCAACAAAAAACGTCACGTTGGGCGGCACGAGTGTCGGTTGGATAGGTGACAAGTCGATGCCAATGACTTGTGTTCCCGGAAACTCGTCTCCTACTTCGATCGCCCATCTCCCGGTCCCTGTAGCCACATCGAGCACCTTTCTTGGTGGGCTGGCCCTTGTCCACGGCGCTAGGTAGCTGCGGCCGCCCTGCACAATTTTTAAAATTTCATGCTGGTTATCCAGCCGCTCAATCTCGATCTGGTCGTTGGGAAAGAGATAAGCTGGGAGGTCAGCAAACATCTTGTTCTTGGTTTTATTTGGGTGGCCTGTTACTTACACCCCGCTCTATACGCATGGTATGTGCGCCCGTTCTCTTTCTGATATTCGTAAATGCTCTCCGTCAGGGACGTACCGTCTCTGCTTTCGTTAGTATGGGCCTTTAAGTGTCTTGAACTTGAGTAAAGGGAAAATAAAGATACGAACAATCGGTCACAGTTCTGTGGCTCTGGCTATAGGTAAAATATTGTTAGTATTAAGTACAACCGCTGAATGTATCGTGATAACATGGTGAACCACCGGCTCACAAGCCCTTACATCAACCTCAATATCGACTGAGCTGTCTAGTAATGATTCGAACGTGAAATCAAATCCATTGCTCGGCAGCGCCATTGTTAAACCTTCAAAGTTTGTGCTGGGAGGCAAGGGAACAAGTCGGGTGCAAGGTGAGGAAGCACAGATAGAGTAGTGAAACAGGAAATTTGAAAGAAAGGTTAACTTGATTCGCTGATGCAACTTCTTTCAATATATTTGCTCTATTGCCGACTTGGAGGTTGCACTATCGCATGTAGTTGCACGCTGTGTGATATTTTTGCCGCTCACAGCCCAATTGTGACGTGCCAGTGCTGTAGTACCAGATCTTTGTTTGGTCAGGCAAATGTCCCGATAGCTTGATCAGCGCGAGTGTGAAGAAGAGGTAAGAAAGTGCTAAATATGATATAAAGAAGAAATATGTTCGCCATTAGTGAATAGACCCGTAGTATGTGCAGTATTACCCGGCGAGACGGCCTGCTGAAAATTTGGGGTGCAGGCCTTTATGTGAAGGAAATATTAATAAAATAAACGTGGTGGGGACCAAAGAAAACCTGGCTCCCTGGATATTTAATAAAGAGTGTGATGGGAAAGGAAAGAAGAGACTACTCAAGAAAGAAAGAAAAATAGGATGAAGACGGGGGGGAAACATAAGAAAAAGAAAAGAGAACGGTGGAACATAGCACCGATGAGGCAAGGGGTAATTAGACCTCGTTGACAAGATCGCCACGGTCTACTCTGGGGCAACATCAATAAGTACTCTGTACTATCTTACGACTTGGCCTGTCCTGCCAAGCTATGCCCTTTTGATAGCATGTATCCCGTTGGCAAAGTCAGCCTTCTATATGACTCGTCGATAGTCTAAGTGCATGGCTGCATGCAATGAGACATCTCGTATTTGCCTGGTCTTTTCGAATTTGTAGACTGAGCTTGGAAACATTCGCACAGAGATTAAAAGGTGGGAACTCGAAATAGCAACGTACTGTCCCTTGGACGCAGGATACAGGGATATATACAGAACAAACACTATGGTCGTACATGAAAGGGGGCTTGGGGTAACCAGTAGGAGCATGCCACTGAGTAGAGGAGAGAAGAACGAAGCCCGGAAGAAACATCCGGGCTGCAGAATTACTAAGATAAGATACATTAATAAGTTTGATAGAATAAAGCCAGTCCCAGTGGTCTAGGACATATCCTTAAGCATGGAGAGGCCTGAACAATGGCACGGCTCCACAGTTCTGATTGGTATGATCAACTGTGATAACATGCCGACGAACCACTCCATAGCTCCACAGCATCATGTAAGTTCCCATCCCCTTGGGAAGTTACCAGGCAAAGGTAGGCGAAACGCACACTGGACTCGGGACCGAGCAGGCGCATGCTTTTCAGTTCTGGGTATGTGATCAATCAAGAAGGCTTCAAACAACCAAGTTAGAATAACAGCCAGTGAGTACTGCAAACAACGCATTAGTCTAGAGGCTGTAATAGCATCTAGTAGCTTATGGTGTATTCCAAAATTATAAACACAAAGGGCGTTGACAGCGCGCGACAGCTCAACGATAAAGATTAAACAAAACTAGGTGAAGGCATAGATCACTCGCATCGTAAGATCCGACTGTAAACAATGACAGCGGAATTCGAGCTTTGTATTTCTCGTACGATGTTGTTTCACTGTACAGAGAGAGCAGATTTTGGATGATGCTGTGTGTCAGATACAGAGAATAGGATAAGCTCAAACTTTAACGTTAACCTAGTGGTGGTCGGGGAAACGAGCAGGGTTACTCATGCAATATGAGACTAGTCAAGCTGACAGCAATCAACCAACGACAACACTATCAACCCAGCATCGATCAAGGGAGCGACGGTGGCTATTTGTAGCCACCCACCTATGTGTTTGAATGTACTACTGTCAACCTGCGACATGTAGGCAATACAGGTTCTTTAACATGACGATTGATCCGTTGTCTTGCTGCACACTGAAAACATCCGCATATTTTCTAAACTTGCGTTTATGGGCCGGATCCCCTACCAGGCATAGTAACAAAGCTATTATTGTTGGTATGAAGCATGTATCTTACTTATCTTATTTTATCTTCTGACGACGTGGCACTGAAGGGGGCCAAGATAAGGCAGGGAGAAGATAAGGTATGGAGAAACAGAAAGAGCTAAACATTCCACTCGTAGATGTTGAAATCCTGTGCTAGGAGCTAGGATATCAGCCGTATGTGTGCTTGGTGCTAATCTTATCCTGTACTAGTAGAGCTTCAGGGATACCGAAGCTGAGTCGTAAGAAAGATAACAAAAGAAATCTGCGTGAAGCCCATTCCTACCAGCCTGGTGAAAAGATGATAATACATGTCGGGGATACAGAGACGGAACCGCCTGGTGATAGAAATATATGGCTTAAAACATAATATCACATGTGATCTCAGATGCAGGGTATGGAGGAGTAGCTGGAGTTAATTTCCGAAAGGGTAATTCAAGAAGCAAATCACGATATGGACTGTGGACAAAGCAGTTTAGCGACCCGGAGAATATCTCACCTTTGAGTTGACCTTACATGGGCTGAGGAGCAATAATGAATAATGATGCCGACCACCGCTGAAATGAGCAGACGTAGTGATACATTGTTTGTGTGCAGATTCTCGCATATAAGGGATCAGTGAGAGACTGACGATACAGTTAAACGCCGTGGGTTTTGTCGCATGGTGAGCCAGTCTGCTGGACTAACCCGAGGATAGGCTAATCATGCCGTAAAAAAAGTGGTTGTAGCGTGGGCACGAGCTTGTGCGGGCCCATCACTTGATTGTGATACATCCCAGTGCTCAAGAGAGCGTTGCCTTGCACGCCGATCTAACGACCTACCATGCGGGAAATGTGTGCGGAAGACAGGGATAAAGCCGTAGCCACTGGGACAACTGGGAAAACGATATTAAGTGGACACGTTGTGTTGACTGTTGTGCTTATGAAGTATGAAGAGTTCCGTGTGCATTGTGAAGAGGACCTTGGTACTGTTGAATGCGGGCCAAAGAGCAGCCGTCAAGTACATAGCAGCAAAACAGCGGTGGGGGCGGATGAACATACCTTTCCGTCCCTTCAACGAGATACCTGAGTGGCGTGTTCGCTTCGACTTGATACATGCCTTGCCCTAGCAAATTCCGTATTCGCATGGCAGATAGCTGTCACGAAACATTGTGTTTGCCTGTCATTTATCTGTACAACCAGGGAGGATGTGCACTTGCATTGTTGCACATGCATCTCTCCGAGTAGATATTCGTAAAATATGCGGCTGGCAGTCGACCCGCCAAGACATCCCACCTTGATGGAGACATGGGAGATTCTTGTACAAGTTCGCTTCACTAGTATGCGTACTATGGAGGATCTTACTAAGATATAGAGAACAGGTAATTCCTTACAGCAGAACCAAAAAGGTCAGGTCTTGGGGATCTACGTGATGAAGGTGTTCCCAGCAATGGAAGCGAGTATCTACGACGTAAGATACTACGGGTCTTTCTGCATTGCTAGGGCTGGAACGTACCACGATGCGGGAGCATTGAAGAAGTGTTTTGAAAGTGGGAGTAATCCGGATGAGCATCACAAAATCTTCTAGTGGAAGCTTTTCGCGCGTGAATACGACTCTGCGCGGTTTGCCTGCCTCGTTGCAGGTTTTGAAACTCGGTATATTAACACACAGCGGCGGTCATCTAAAAGCGATGCAAGGCGGCAGAGAAGATACGCGACTGATCAATTCAAAAACACAAGAAAGAGATGCGCGAGCAGATCTGTGCTTAGGAACGGGGATGAAAGAAAGAGTGTTGGTGATGCTACGAGATGGCATCTGGTTGAGTTATTGTCTTGAATTTCAGAGCTTGGCATCTGGCAGGCGCAAACAATCGCGCCTTCATTCCCAGGTTTGCAAAAGCAAGGCACAAAAGTTGGATATGAAGTCGAGAGCGTATATGTTCTAAGATACATTAACAGTACCTTCTATCCAGCAGCTGGTCCTATGTATTCCTCCACTAATTAAGTAAGCAAGTATTCTAGCTAGCACAGTGAGGTTGACGATGTAAATGTTATTACACTTCTAGAACGGTTTTTAGAATAGGCAGCACTGTCCAAGTGGAAAAAAACTCTGTTCAGTTCTACGATAGTGGTGAAAGTGGAATCGCCGAAATGATTGCGTACTCCATAGGCATAGATGGCAGATCACGATGCTACTCGCTTAATCCCGCTGACGCAAATCCCGATATCAGTCCCCTAAATAGCGGCCATCTCGTAGGCATCACTATTCAAACGATCGGCAGCAGTTTAGACACCAGCACCCATACTTTAAAAAAACATTGCGGCCATGGATGACTCAAAGTGTCTGTCGGACGCCTACGTGCGCCTGCGTGCCGCCGTCAGCAAGCTGGGCGAGGAGACCGCAATTGCCGGAACATCTGACTCAGTCGCCGCCACTCTTCCTTCTGCAACGGCTGTGCAGAAAGCCCTGTCTTCTTTGCCACATCGTGGGGATGCCGGGTACCTCGAGCCGCGCGGCTTTGACGCAACACTTGACTACCTGGTGGGCACGGTTGTGCCGGCGCTCAATGGCCAGAACCTTGGTGGTCGGTACTACGGGTTCGTGACGGGCAGCACCTTGCCGGTGGCCGAGGCAGCTGACAACATTGTGACGGCACTTGACCAGAACCTACACGCGCATTTGCCGGCTCAGACAGTGAGCACCTCAGTTGAGGCTGCGGCGCTAGAGATGCTGTTGGAGGTTGTCGGCCTTGGAGAGGCTGGCTTTGGGGGACGCATCTTCACGACTGGTGCGACGTCCAGCAATGTGCTTGGCTTAACACTAGGCCGCGAAGGCGTTCTCAGCATGCGTCTAGATGGCGGCCCTGCGGAGAGCGTGTCCGAGCTTGGAATGTTGTCAGCGTGCCGTAAGGCAGGCGTGTCTGATATCCAAGTGCTTACAAGCATGGGCCACAGCTCGCTGTACAAGGCAGCAAGCATTGCAGGCATCGGACGTGGGTCGGTTGTGGACCTGCCATACAGCGATGCCGAGCCCTGGCGTCTCAATGTTGATCACGTCGAAGAGACGCTCATGTCGTCGCCAGGGACTGCTTTTATCATTGTCGTGAGCGCCGGCGAGGTTAACACAGGCCGGTTTGCCACAACGGGCCTCGCCGACATGCAGCGGCTGCGGGCACTGGCAGACAAGTACGGCGCATGGCTTCACGTGGATGCAGCTTTCGGCCTCTTTGCAATGGTACTTCCCGACAAGCCCGACTTCGCCCGTCTACGGCAGTACGCTCAAGGAATCGAGCTGGCCGACAGCATCACTTCGGATGCGCACAAACTCCTTAATGTGGTATGTGGGCGTTCTTTCTTTGAAGATGTTGAATAGTTATATGATGTATGCTAACACGACAGCCGTATGATGCGGGTATCTTCTTTTCGCGCTATCCGCAGCTGCAGCACCAAGTGTTCCAAAACGCCAACGCTGCCTATTTAGGTGGTCCATCGTCCTCCAGCTCCTCATCGTTCCCCGCCATCCCTTCACCAATGAACATGGGCATCGAAAACTCCCGCCGGTTCCGCGCACTGCCTATATACGCCGTCTTGCTAAGTGAAGGCCGTCTAGGGTTGAGCACCATGGTTTCCCGCATGGTACGCCTGGCTCGGGGCGTGCACGAGATCCTGGCAAAGATTCCCGGATACGAAACGCTTGGCGGTGATAGTATTGAAGACACGTACATTGGCGTGCTGTTCTGGGCGAAGGATGACACCGTCAATGCGAACCTCGCGTCGCGCATCAACGCATCGCGCGAAATATATGTGAGTCCGACGGCCTGGGCCGGTCATTCTGCGTGCCGCGTGGCCGTAAGCAGCTGGCGAGTCGCACAAGGAGACTTGCAGATTGTCGAGCGTGTTCTCAGAAGGGCTGTCGCTTCTGTGTGATTCGGCAGTGGGGTTGATAGAGTAAAAGCAAATAAATCTGGTAATTTTTGATGAAGAAAGAAAAAGAAACGAAATAATTACGGGCTAACCAAAGCGGCGCGAACCGGCCTGGTGAGCCTTGTCGGTCTTGCGGTCAGCACCCTTCTTCTTGCCGGGGCCGATCAACTCCAGATGGCCGGCACGCTCGCCGAGCATGGCCTCGGTCTTGGCGCCAACACCGGCCGAGAACTTTTTCATCATCTTTGCAGTGTTGACGTGGTTCTTGACGGCCTTGGAGGATTTGGGGGCCTTGACAACACGGACACCGCGCTTGGGGGCATCGCTGGCCTTGTAGGCGTCCTTCTTGGCCTTGTGCGACGACGACGTCGGCTTGGCGGACTTCTTGATGGTTCCCTGAGGCATGGTTGTGGTGGTATGGTGGCTGTGAATAGAGAAGAGCAGCAGAATGAGCAGCACGCAAGGTTAGGAAAAATTAGTATCTGAGTTTAGCGGTGAGGGGTATTCTGCCGGCTACCGCTCACCGCCCTGCTTGATGTGTCTTAATTAGACTTTTTACACCTACATGTATCAGTAATATACACTGATATTTTGCCACTATCCAGATGTCTTTGTCCTCTATTAGCGTCACTGCTAGGCCTTGAGTTCAGCCTCTCGTCACATGCGAGACAGAGCACTGTTTACATCAAAAAGGGGCAACGATCATTCGTCAACTTACAACGTCTCGGCTTATGATGTCAGCCCGCCGTCAGTGTGTCGGCCTGTACCACAATACTCAAGGCATCTATAAAACCCAACTCTCTATCTCTAGAAGTTTGGCAATGCTTCGGCGATGCCTCCATTCCACCCCGGTGAAGCATGATAGTGCCATGCCAGAATGGTTAGCGAAGATTCTCAACGACAAGGCCGATGCCCCGAAACTATACAGGTGGACGGCCAAGGATCATGCTCAGAGCGAGGGTGTCATCTCGGCGATGTCGGCCTCTTCAAACCGGTCTGATGATGCTCGCGAACGCGTCTACATTGTTGGCATCGGCAATCTTGGTCGGCTATTTGCGGCTGCTCTAGCTCGAGGTCCCAACCCGCCACTCATTACATTAGTTGTTCACCGTGCTGGCCTGCTTGAGTCTTGGAATGAGAAGCCGGGGTTGCGTCTGCATTCTCAGAGCTATGTGAAGGATGGACGCACTGACAGCGACGCCATTACCGACTTGGACGTGGAGATGTGGGCACCCAGTCCAGAAGGACGAGGACACGAGATTGGGCCCATTTCAAATTTGATTGTTGCCACGAAGGCTCAGGATGCTCTCCCGGCAGTAGACCGGCTGCGGCGGTACCTTAGCCCCGACTCGGCCATTGTGTTCACGCAAAACGGCATGAACAAACTGTGGCCGCCGTATGGAGCCATATACAGTGCGGCGAGGTACACGAAGAGCCCCAATTGGGTTGCGTGTGTTGTAACCCACGGTGTTTTCTCGTTGGGCCCCTTTGAAAGTGTCCACGCATCGCCAGCTGACGTTGTGCTTGGGTCGGTCAACAACAATACGGCAAACCACGAGCGGCCGTACTTGGTGCAAAAGCTGCTTGAGGCCTCTGTGCTTAACTCCCGCTGGGTTCCACGGGCCGACCTTTGGGTGATGCAGGTCGAGAAACTAGTTGTCAACGCGGTAATCAACCCGTTGACAGCAATTCTACGATGCAAGAATGGACTCTTGTTTGGGTACGGCGAGGATGGAAGCTGCGATAATTTAGACGATAGTCAGGGTGCCGTGCTACGACAGATTATTGACCAGCTGCTAGAGGAGGCCAGCACTGTTCTCACTGCACTTGCCATCGTCGAAATGAAAGACGGTGGTGTTCTTAGCCACGGTGTTATGGAAAAGTCAGCGCTTGTTGAGAGACTATCTTTGGAGAGACTCCGGGCAATGGTCTACCGTGTGGGTGGTGTCGTTCGACTCAATACCAGCTCGATGCTGCAGGATGTAAATGCCAGTAAGGGAACTGAAGTCCGCGAATTCAATGGCTGGGTAGTCGACATGGCGCGCTACTTGGAGAGTATGCCAGGTGCAGCGAGTAGCCGTTTTGACGTCACGACACACAAGGCGATGGTTAGTTTAGTCGAGGGCGGACACCATCTCAGCAAAGATAAGTTGGGGGAGTATGTCTGATATGGAAGCTAGTAATGACGATAATGATGACGAACGTGGATCTCGAAAGACTATTGATTATATATTTTGACGTGTCTAGATTAGAGAGTTTAAGTATCGGTGAAAAGAAGTGAAAAGACAGTGACAAAGCAAAACACCCATTACCCCTTGACGCAACGCCCCAAACCCTCGCCCCGAAAAGTAACCCCCCCCCCCCCCCCCCCCCCCCCCCCCCCCAAAAAAAAAAAAAAAAAAAAAAAAAAAAAAAAAAACAACCCCCCCCCAAAACAACCCACCAACGCCGCTATAAACACCCACCCACTCTCGTCTGGGGACGAGTTAGCCCAACCACAC
>JANSLV010000109.1:0-73011 GCA_029298845.1 Ophiostoma perfectum
CTCAATTTATCCTGATTTCCAAATTCGCAAAAAAGGTCGTTTTTGGTGTGTTTTTGGGACATTTCAAAACTAAAGCTTGAATAGTTGAGTGCCACTGTACGCCGGGCGGTTCAACGATCATATTCAGCAATACTTATTTCTTGGTATGTCCTATGCCGAACCGCCGGTCGTCGAGCGTTACCGGTTTTCCCGAGCCAGTAGTCGGGTCTTGGGACGGTATTCATCTGGCGCAGCACTATGGTAATGCCTGTATCGGCTTCAGCACAGGCTCAGCCGGCCTCGGCATGTTTGAGGACTGCCTGTCGATCAATGTTGTGCGACCACAGTAGGCGGAGGAAAAAGCGCACGATGCTGAGCTGCTGGCCGTCGTTTAGTCCTTAATCCGCAGTGGGTTTTTGCCCATAAATAAAGATAAATACCAAAACGATGAAATCACAAATATAACTAACTACTGTGAAGCAAATGCGTAAGGTGTGCCACATCCATACAAGATACATACTCGTCTGAGTACTTTCATGTGGCGTGCACGTTCTTCACAAACAGCAGTCACCAAAGTCACGCGGTCAGAGGCTCTGCTTGTTAAAATGAAAAGTGTACTGTACTATTTCAGAAATACCTGTCAGAGTTGCCACACCGTCTATATATAAAAGGCCAAGGCCATGCGCACTGCACCACACTCAATACTGGTCGCACTTCGTCGCTCATATCTCGGATTTGCAAGGACACAAATGCCACCCTCCACCAGGGCCTTGTTGCTTCCATCTTCCCATGCGATTCGGGGACCTTGTAGTTGATTTCAACTGCGACGGACGCCGGCTTGATTGGTCGTGGAACGCCTGTGCCTGTTTTGTGAGAGGTTTCATTTGTCAGCCATAACTGAGTTTGTCGCGCAAGAACCATAAACAAAACGCCCCATCAGTGTGCCAGCTGTATCGTCATCCGAAGATTCAGATAGTGCTTGCTTTCATCGTTTGGGTGGAAACCAGACTCACATCTGTCAAAAGCAACATTGTGTCGCTAGTATGAACCTGCAATGTCATGATATGTTGCTCTTGCTAGCAGTGTCGGCACTGCTTTGCAAAGGGGGGATGGGGCTCAGGGTGCCACGATCAGAGTCGATTCTGGAGTATCAGTTCCACGAGTCATGATTTGATGATGCTTCGTTCACCCCAGACTAAACATACATGAGAGCCAACTTCGGTCAATTCTCAAACATTACATGCTTACCTATACAGACGGAGTCGTGGATTCCTCGCAGTTGGAGAGATAATGCAAGAGGGCACTTCAGCCCGAGAGCCAAGTTGGAACATGACACTACATAATGATGTGGGATTCGACAGGCTGTGATGTAGGGGATGATAAAATGAAGATGTATCATGGTGGTAATGTGACAAGGTGATGTGGCAAGATGAATTCGAGTTAATGAGTAGAGACGACGGGAGAAGCCGCGGGCACGGGAACGATGTTATGAGATGACAAGTCGATTCAAGAGAATATAGAGATGGCAAGGTAAGCACTATGATGATGGGAAGAAGACAGAGAATATGAGAGGAAGTTTGATGAGGAGAGACTGAAGAATAGAGAGAAGACAGGTACAAAACCTGAGGAAGTGGTCGACGGTTGAACACAACAAGTCATGAAAATCAAAACAATGCCGGTAAGTCTTTCCTCTTGGCGTTGTTTGCATGTCTCCTCTATCATACAAGCACGCGGGGGGGAATCCGTGCTTGGCTCTTCCTTGCTTATTCAATCATATACAAACTTCTAGTCCTGCCTCTCGATCAAGAATATGTGTCGTGACTGCTTTCTATTGTGGTCTACCACTACCACATGTGATATATTAGACATCGGAATAGGCAACATGCAGCCATCAATCTGGCAATGACACTGGAAAGAGCGTACAAAATCGTGTCATTCCCCTGGTTGCTAGGGTAAGCAAGGCGCAGAATAGGAAGGCATATATGGTACAAGATTTGTTGCGAAGAAGGTACATGTAGTCACAGGGAAAGGTATGGTTTTTTTCTCCAGTACCGGTTATATCACAACCGGTGTGAATATATCGAAAGGAAATGTACAACCACGGCATTGAAGCATAGTTTAGTCAGGTAAAATGCAGTTGTTGAGATACCAACAAGCAGAAAGGAAGCTGCGAGGCTTATCCGTCTGGTAACGGCCAAAGAGGAAACTACAATATATCGAAAGTCGATACAGTAAAAGGTATGATGCATGGGAGCAATGCATCGGGAGGAACGATAAGCAGTGTTATCTCGCGGCGAAAAGGGCGATCAAAGGTCAAGAACAGCCCAAGAGAGAAGAGGCCAGACGAAGAAGCACAGTTCGTCACCCATGAGGCCTTGGTCTGAAGTGCTGGAAACGGGAATAAGGCACGGTAGTTATGTAGCACGCGATTCTCATAGCAGCTACAAGGTACATGTATACAGCATTCTCCACTTCACGATAGATAGATACAGTATATCAGCCAGTCGACGACGTGATGCCTCCGTCCACGACAATCTTTTGCCCTGTAATGTACCGCGATTCGTCCGATGCCAGGAACACCACCGTGTGAGCCACGTCCCATGCATCCCCCATCCTCCCCATCGGCACCTGAGCGTTCCGCTTTTCCAAAAAGCCCTTTAGATCGCCGTCTGCTGCATATCTCGTCGCCATCTGCTCCGTATACGGCGTATGCATCAGGCCAGGCACTACAGCATTGAGTCTGACGCCGCGCCCGGCATACATGACGGCAGTAGCCTTCACAAACTGAAGAATGGCCGCTTTGGTGGCAGAGTATGCAATCTGCGGCTTTCCGATATACCGCATGCCGGCAACACTAGACACGCAGATTATAGTACCGCCTCCTCCCGGACCAACCTCATTCTCATCTTCGGCTTCCCGGTGGACAAGGACCTCTTCAGATGTGCACGCCCGGCTCTGTGCAGCTTTGCCCTGGCGCTCCATGATTGGAAGAACACTGTGGCAGGCATAGTAGACGCTGTTGAGGTTGACATCCACCTGTGCATGCCACACATCCTCGGGCATGCTGGCCGGACAGCCGGGTTCGGACCGGCCAACATTCGTAACAAGAATGTCGATGCGGCCATGGCGCGCGATACAGGCATCGACGAGCGCCTGCACAGACTTTTGGTCCGTTGCGTCACAGGCTAACACATCGCAAACGCCACCGTCCTTCTCGATGCGTTCTTTCGTCACGGCAGCACCTTCGACAGTGCGGTTGCCGCCAAATACGACGGCGCCCTGCTTCGCCAGTGCCACCGCGATCGCGGATCCGATGCCCCAGCCGTCCGGCGACGACTGGCCGAGGCCGATAACCAGCGCAATCTTGCCGTCGAGTCGGAACATGTTTGCTGTATGACTGCGGTAGTCCCCGCAATTGATAGGCTGGCAGGGCCGTTGTTGGTCGTCGGCAGGGCTCAGGCATATAATGATCCCCCGGATCTCAGTGTAACGGGCAAAGCCTAGCCCATGCTGTAGCCAACCAAAACACGTGTATTTCACAGCGGGGCTCGCTGAACGTGCGAAATCCAGCGCCGCTATAGCGCCATAGTGTTAGTAGACTCCGGCGGACCCACCTCGACGTCAACCGCGACATCACCCTCTCACAAACTCTCAAATTCTGACTTCTTGTGATCTTAATATAATGAAACGAATATAGGAAATATTCTAGGAGCAAAGAGAATTAAATCACAATGACCGAGCGTTACCCCGACTACGTCCTGGACAGGCCGATCCAGCCCGTCACGGGCATGCGCCAGGGCCTCCCCAACTACGGCGATCCTCACTTTGCGCTGTTCCTTCGAAAGGTCTTTATCAAGGCATTGGGATACAGTGAGGATGCACTATCAAGACCCATCATCGGCATCGTCAACACATATTCTGGCTTCAATCCTTGTCATGGCAATGTGCCCCAGCTCATCGAGGCAGCCAAGCGCGGCATCCAGCTCAACGGCGGGCTGGCCATTGACTTTCCCACGATCAGCGTCCACGAGTCCTTCTCTTCCCCCACAAGCATGTTCCTGCGCAACTTGATGAGCATGGATACTGAAGAGATGATCAAGGCGCAGCCAGTCGACGCGTGTATTGTTATTGGGGGTATGTTGTCGTCTCCTTCCGTGCTGTCACCTTATACTAACAGCAAAGGCTGCGACAAGACGGTGCCAGCACAGCTCATGGGTGGTATCTCTGCAAACAAGCCCGTGCTGCCTCTGATCACCGGCCCCATGATGCCAGGCTCGTTCCAGGGCGAGCGGATTGGCGCGTGCACAGACTGTCGCAACAACTGGGCGGCCTACCGCGGCGGCGAGATCGAGATTGAAGATATCGCCGGCATCAACGAGGAGCTGGCGCCAACAGTATGTTTACTGCCTGGAGTGATTATATAACGTATATACAGTACTAACGATGCCAGGCCGGTACGTGCGGAGTCATGGGGACGGCTAGCACCATGGCGTGTATAACAGCAGCCCTGGGTATGATCCCGCTCCGTGGTGGCGCGACCGCTCCGGCTGTGTCCAGCGCCCGGCTCCGCATTGCTGAGCAGACAGGGGCCACAGCCGTCGCTGCCGCGCTGGCAAAGCGCACTCCCCAGCAAGTACTCTCAGAGGCATCCTTTCATAATGCATTGACTGTGCTCCAGGCCATCGGGGGCTCTACCAACGGCATTGTCCATCTCTTGGCCATTGCCAACCGCCATCCAGACCTGAAAGGCACAGTCACTCTGCAGAAGCTGGATGACATCGGTCGCCAGACACCACTTCTCGTTGATCTCAAGCCCAGTGGCAACAATTACATGACGGATCTACACAACGCAGGAGGCATGCCGGCGTTGTTGGAAAGACTCCGCCCGCTACTCAAGCTAGAAGCTTTAACAATCACCGGGAAGACACTCGGCGAAGCCCTGGATGATGAACACTTCCGGCCATTTCCCCTATCGTCACAAATCATCCGCCCTGTCGAGAACCCACTCTACCCATCGTCGAGCCTCGTTGTTCTCTGGGGAAATCTGGCTCCGGATGGCGCTGTGATCAAGGCAAGTGCGAGCAAGTATCGCAGTCTCCTGTCACATAGAGGCCGTGTTGTTGTCTTTGCTGGTCCCCAGGACATGGCCAACCGCATCGACGACCCGGACCTTGAGGTCGATGAAGACTCTGTTCTTGTCCTACAGGGTATCGGTCCTATAGGCTTTCTGAACCCGGGCATGCCCGAGGCCGGCCTGATTCCGATTCCGCGCAAACTTGCTGCCCGCGGCGTCAAGGATATGCTGCGTCTATCGGACGGCCGTATGTCTGGAACAGCAGGAGGCAGTATCGTACTGCATATTTCGCCCGAGGCGGCCCTGCCAGATAGCGTGCTTGGCATCGTGCAGAGCGGTGACTATATCTCGTGCGACGTCGAGGGTCGGTCTCTCAACCTCGAGCTTAGTGACGACGAGATTGCAGCAAGAATTGCTGATCGGAAGCTACGGCTGGATGGCAAGCTGGAACAGAGGGGCCCTGCCGATAAGAAGCGCCAGCCGACCCGGGGGTACCGCGGTCTTTATGAGCGATGTGTAACTCAGGCACAAGATGGTGTTGATTTCGACTTTCTCGTTGCTGACGGAGCAGGTGCACTCATATGATTTGTTTATTTTCTCAACTTAGACAATAAAAATATAGAAATCAAATACTAACCCGTTTATTTTATTGCATGGATGGAGAAGATGACTTTTATTTAGATAGTAACGTTTTACCAGCTAGCACCTATTTTAGGCGGCGACGTGGAAAATGAAAGCGCTCCAAAAACGTGGAGGGTGCGCAGAGCCTTGCCTGCCCCTGCATCGTATGTCGTAGCTCTGGCCTATCACAAGTCTTAAGTTAAAGACCGGGAGCTAGAAAATGTTGAACGTACCTGCAGGTGTGTTGTATTCTTGTGTATAAGTGTGTATGTGTATGGATAAGGCGTGGGATCGGTAAATAGACGTGGGAAGAGCCGCACCTGCGATAGCCATACATAAATATACAATAACCATCGGCAATGAGCTCAACAAAGTCCCCCTTGTGACTTCCATTTACACGCCGGTACATTGACTTCTTACATCGCTTGGCAAAAATGCCTTGGCTGAGATAACCGTATAAAACTGCACAATCGAAGCTGATAAGCCTGTATTAGAGCCTTATTTTTGCACTTCCTTAGAATTAAGCGAATCAAAGGCTGTATTTAAAGTCCATCTTCGGGATCTAAAACACACGATAACTTCTTGTTAACACAAGCATGTATTTTTAGAATATTAAAGGATCTATGCAGTAGACTATTACTTAGGTGCAGAATATCTCAGGATCCATGGACACGAAAGAAGGCTGAGCCCAACTTCAGCCTTCGTTTTAAATATTCAGCTCAACGGTCTCGAGTAAATGACCCAAATACTCCTCAACAATATCTGCTGCCTAGATATTCTATTATCATTAACGCTCCCTCTGTGCCATTCGTTATGCCATAAGTAACTCAAGTACCAAACAAGTAGGCCAGGTCAGCTTCTCTTTGCTAGCAAATGTCGACGAATCCCACATCACTACTTTCCATTCAAGTCGACCCGGGCACCTGATTACCGGTTCTAATCTTTATACAAGCACCGAGAAATCCGACCCGTTCCTCTGTGAGTTTCAGTGGTACGCCGCCAGCGAAGTAAAGATCCCCGAGCAGTCTCGACGCGTACCGGCAAGTTTGCACTCGATATACTGAGACTCCCCATCGCAATGTCATCCGATATCGACTTTGCACGACTTCGGCCTGGAAATGTGCATACTCCTGATACAGCGGCGGACCTAGGCCGGGCTTCTTCCACTGCAGATGGGCACATTGCCTCCTCGGTCGATGGTCAGGCTCTAATGCCGGATCGACTCCAAGTCGTCCCTTCGTCTACTTTCACACTTTCTTCTACTGTTACGGAGGCAGAGGAGGAGCCGGCCATGGCCACTAAACCCCGTCCATACCGAGACCTGAACAGATTTTGGACCCGGAAGCTTGTACTGCACATTAGTCGATGGCTCGAGGCCCTGAGACCGCCGCCAACTTCGCCGTCAACTCGGCCGCGGCCTGGTATGATCCCATCCCTCTATATCCAGGTGCTCGGAGAGGGACTAATCAGTCAAACTGCAGATGCCTGTCATGGGTGGAAACCACCAACACTACATCCGTTCTTCCTGCTCCCTGTAATGTTGACCACGGCTGTTTTCGTCATCATTCTGGAGTATTATTCTAGGAAATCCTTCGAGAAACATGGAGTTGTCATTGCCGATTCGGAAGATGACATGCGCGGCATACTTGTGAGTGTCTGCAACTGGGTTCCGGGTATCTTGGCTATCCTCTATAGTAAAGTCTGGGACTGGATTGATTTTGACGTCAAACGGATGGAGCCGTGGCTCAGTCTGTCTCAGACGAAGGGAGCTTTAGCCGAGGACAGTCTTTTCACTGGGTATCTTGGTGTCTTCCGACAAGGCGTCTGGACGTATGCGTGGAGACCACGGCATTGGAGAGTTGTCATGTCATCGCTGGTTTGCTTCTTTTGCATGACCATTGTCTCTCCACTTACGGCCACTGCGATCACAACAAAAGACGGCACCATAATTACCTACGGCTCGTCTTATACATCACCCGGCTTGAAATCAGTGTCTGACCAAGATCATCTCTTCGATCAGTCCATGATGATCCGCTTATTTGGTACAGTGTGGTTCAACTACTACCCCCCGGCCTACACCACCAAGGAATTTGCATTGTTACCATTCCAGGTTCATGACGACATAAACAACAAGAGTCTAGGCTCATCTGCAACTAGCATGACGGGACTAACCACCCGATATTGGTCGGAGATGGTTTGTGCGCCGGCACTTTCTGGCCACAGTGGGAACACTTCTTGGTACGCCACGGGACCAGAGTGTAACTTCACTAATCTGGAAATACCGGTGATGTTTGGTCTGAACGTGATCTCTTATGTCGGCTGGCCATGTACTAGCTGGCTTCCTTTCTGTCTTCAGAGTTACGCATCGACAGCCAGCTCCGGTGAAGGCTCGATCACTACGTGTCCAAGAAGCATCGGTGAGGGATTATCACTCATCGTTGCTGCCCATCGGCCACTGCTAGGGTCTGTGAACAGAACCGCCCTGTTCTGTACCAAACGGTACTATTCTGAACCCGTGGAGGCCACTGTAACCATCCCATCTCTTCGTCCATCAAAATTTATAGCGACAGGCCCGTCCAGTATTGTTTCGCAGGATGTCTTCAACTCCTTAGCCCTCGAGAGACTACTCGTATCACCAACCAATCAAGATCGCGCGGCAAGAGACTATATCTTCAGGACCCCTATCAGACAAGCCACTCAGATGTCTCGAAATCCGTTCAGCCTCAGCCATGGGCCTACTTTAAGTCCAATGGTCGGTTTTGCCCTAGGTTTGAACCAGTCTCGACGATTTACAGACTATCTGGATCCCTCTGTTCTCGAATCAACATTTGACGCCGGCCAAAAAGCTTTATTCAGCTTCGCCTTAGCAAAGGCTGCTTTTGGATACGAAGACGGGGTCAAACTTGGGGATGGCTCCTGGAAATCGAGCTACAATGCAGTCGTCATTTACCGAACACTAGCATTGATTGTTGAAGTCACGCTGGGAATCATTCTATCCCTTACCATTTTGTTGGCGATCTCTTGCTACAGGGCTCCAAGCAATATTGGCTCAGATCCAAGCTCATTGCTTCAGACCGTCCTGAACCTGAAAGGGCCGAACTCCCAGTTGACCGAGTTCAGTCAGTGCGGTCACTTTTCCCGAGACGAGTTGATCAAGAAGTTCATCGGGACCAGATACCGCTTAGTGTGCTGCTGCGATCCATTATCTATCCACGGTCGGCTACAACGTGTTAATGGACATGCTGGCCCAAGGCCGCAGTTGCCCCATGGCGAAGAGATTAGCGAAGAGAAAATGGCATTTCACAAGCCATATTTCCCACCTGTTTTGCGGCCTTGGACAGGTATCATTTTTACCGGTGCTGTTACGGGACTTTTATCTTTCGTCATATTTCTTGCAGACCGATCACGAAAATCCTGGGGTATTCCTCCGCCATACGCTCAAGAATGGAGGAACGCGATATTATTCACATATATCCCGACACACATCGGCACATTCATCGAGCCTTTTTTCGGCCTAATTAACCAATACTTTGCCATGTCCCGTTCCGTGTCCCAGCTGGAACGCCGGGGGCAGTCAAACGAGCATACTGTGGCATCCAGGTACATGTCAATCCCGCCACAATTTAACATCGTTCGAGCTTTCAATGTCGGGGATTACAGACTCACCATCTCGTGTCTGTTGACCTTCCTGGCCAGCGCACTCTCAATCGCGCTGTCCATGCTTTTCAGTTCTTCATATAAGTATAGGCCAACCCCAGCTTCCATAACGCGGTCATACAACAGCTTTTGGAACACCACTGTGCTGTCGCAATACTCGAAGAATAGCACTCCATGGGGCCCCGAGTACCTCGACCCTGCATACCTCCTTTATGCGTACAATCAAAGCACATTTT
Organism: Ophiostoma perfectum; assembly: GCA_029298845.1. Lineage (NCBI taxonomy): Eukaryota > Fungi > Ascomycota > Sordariomycetes > Ophiostomatales > Ophiostomataceae > Ophiostoma > Ophiostoma perfectum. The sequence goes on from JANSLV010000109.1 coordinate 9,568, forward strand.
CACCATATCCATGGACGACGTCCTCAACCTACTTTACGGCAGCTAGTCTTCCCAGTGGAAAGTATGATTTTGCCTCGTTGTCGGCCCGGGGATTCACTCCGGATTTCATCTGCGTAAACATGAGCGGGTCACCTATCCAAAGTGTCGGCACCACGTTACCAAGTCTCAACTATACATTTCCAGCGGATGAGCTAGCAAGTGAACCCTGCTCCGTCAGTCAGTTGCCGGAGACCAAGCCCGTCATGCCATACGCCTATGACGGCAACTTGACTGGGCCAGCTACCTCCGAAGGCTTTACTGTGCTAAGCGATTACGGCAGCTCCTGTGGCATAGTATTTGGGTGGTATTGGGCACGCTGGTCTGCATACGGTAGTCCAAACGGCACCGTGACGACGTCGTCTCTAGCATGCAAAGCCGGAGTTCGTACTGCAATGTATGACACTCGGGTAGACGCCTCGGGTTACATTCTGACTACCAAATATTTGGACGAAAACTACTTTCAGAGTATTCCAGAGCATATGCTCAAGACGTCCGAAATCATAAGTCTCATCATCAATATGTGGGGTGGACAGGGAAGCAGCAATCTTTCTGTTGCGACTACTGTCATCGGCAGCCTCTTACACAAGTCCGGCAACGACTCCCTCTTTGATCCGCAGGCGCCAGTCCCAGACATATATCCGACAGCACAAGCCATCAAATTTTGGCTCCGCGCCATAATTGTGCAGTTCTTCGCCATGAACCCTTCCGTACTCCAAGAGGCTAATGTTACCTTCCACGGTCACATCAATATAATAAGTAAGAAGCAATCGGTCGAAAATGCGCCTTTGAGGGTGGCAATAGTTATTCTGGCTATCGCATTTTTTGCACTTTTGGGAGTGTACCTATTCCGCCGACTACAATTCAAGATTCCTAGGCCGGTAGATTCACTGGGATCTGTATTGGCGTATACAGCTTTGAGCCGGGGGTTTCTTGCGGAGGGGGATGGCAGCGAAGATAATAATCGATATGGGTTTGGTGTTTATACGGGGTCGGATGGAAGGCTTCAATTTGGCATTGACAATCTATGCAACCTAAGGAACCTGCCGGAAACGGGGAAGCCATAAATTGGGTTGCCGTTGAGTTTGTGTTTTCGCTTTATTTATGTTTTTCATGTATAGAATCAATTCTAAATAGAACTCTCCGGATCATGCAAACTAAAAAGCAATACTTGCTAGAGAAACAGTTATAATTAAATACAGGCCTTCATCATGTAGAAATCATCCCCCGATGTTATTCCTAAGCCCGTCAACTTTTCCTCGTATATTTATGCCATCCATCTTTGTCGTCGCAATATTCGCTTCCACCAAACAAGGGCGATATTCTTTCTATACGCGGGTCTGTAACATGACTAGATGACCTTTTTCATTAAGCTTTGTCAATCAGGCGCCGCCCTTCAGAATGGGAGCAAGGCATTAGTTTCGAACGGATGGACGAATAGGATAAACAAGAACACGAAGGAGGGCAAGAGAGAGGGCGACTATCTATCCCCGCGGATGCTATTTCTGTTCTTTCTAGTACAGCAGCTTTGCCGGATGATAGCGCAACAGCAAGGGCACGTGAGGGGCTGGCAGTTATACTAGAATACGCCTGAATGCGTTGTTATCGATGATTCAGATGATGATGTGGTTTTTGTTGGATCTCGTGATGCTGTGAAGGGAGAAGGTGAAGAAGGTGGAAGTGAGGATAGGCTTAGTAAGCATAGGCGTATTTTTTGTTTACATGACGATTAATTGGTATTGGCGTATTTGAGTATACCCACATAAGTGGAAATACAGTCCGGGTAGCAAAAAGACACAGTCCAAATAGGCGTACCCTTATATACGCGAAAAGGAAAAAAGGAAAAAGAGAGGGATAATGTGCTGGCACCGGAGTCTAGGAAGACTCCGTGGGATTCCCGGGGATAGCTTCATCAGACGAAGTGGGTCCCCGCAGTCCAGTCAGCCGAGTCCGGCGACCTGGTAAGACAGGTGGGGCCTGTGGACGCCCCGTAGATTCCACGGTTCTTGCCCACTTGTCAACACGTCGTGATACAATGCCCTTAAGCAACCTAACAAGTCATTATTTATCCTCTTATTTAAAAAAAAAGTAATCCCCATCGTGCTTAGTTGACTACACGGAAATAAATCAAAACTAAAACAAATCGTGTCTCTCCTCTCTCCTAAACATATTCCCGGTAGTACTCGGGCACTTCGGGCCACTGGTCAATACCATCCTGAATGACCATGGCCATACCACCCAGTAAGTGGCTGTCGATGTGGCAGTGCAGGAACCAAGCTCCCGGGTTGGTGACTTGGTATCGAACAACCATCCAAGCGGTATTGGCCGTCGCGGCCGGCGTGGCCAGCGTGTCGCGTTTGGGAGGGTCCACCAAGTTGAAGTTGTCCGGGATGTGCTGGATGGCCTCGGCGACTGAGCTGTAATTAAAAATGCCCTCTCCACTCCCCATGAGCCACATCTTGTTTCCGTGTTTGTGGATGGGATGGGGCGGCATGGGAAACGACAGAGCCTGCATGACGAGGTCGATCCATTGGCCGGTCAAAGTGGTGATAGTAACGTTGTTGTCGCGATCGGGGTACGGCTGGAAGAGGAGCGGGGTCTCGTTGTCGAGCTGCATGGGGTACACGGAGTTGTTCAAAGCCCAGTTGTAGCTGGCGCCGGCGATGCGGATGCCAAGAGTGAACGTGCGGTCGACGGTGGCATTCCCGACACCGACGTCCGGGGGAAAGGATTTCATATTGGCCTGGTTGAAGAAGACGACACCACTGGTTGTGTTGACGCCGACGTCATTAATGTAGGCAAGCGACGGAGTTGCCGGAGAAGAGGAAGAGGAGCAAGATGGAGGGCTGCGGCCTCCACTCACGACCAAATTAGCATAGCCAGCAATACTTTGTGCCGTTGTGTCCGATGCCACCCGGATCGTGTAATTGCCTTGCTTTGTGACAGGAATCATCACCGAGAACCGGTCACCGTTCGTTACCTCGATGGCGTCGACGAGCATAGGCTCAACGTACGACCCGTCGATGGCATAGATCCATAGAGGGTGGCTGTCGATAGAAAAGACGGCCGTCAGGAGGCCAAAGGCACCAATAATGTCAAAGGCGGCCCAGGTCGTCTCGCGGCCAGACCAAACACTGTCCGGCCCGTCCCGGTTTACTTCGATCGTCGCCAGAGAGTGGCTGGTCGGCGTGCACACATCAAAAATGCCCGGCGGCACGGCCGACAGGTTGTTGGGAATGCCCGCCGCCAAAACGTTGCCGATAATGTTGGCCGACAGGCAACCCTTGGCTGTCAGAGAGGTCTCGTTGCCCAACGCCAAGATCTGGGCTTGGGGCGGTGTCAGCAGAGCCTCGCGTTTGGACTCGGACCAGCAGTCGACACGGCCCCGGCCGTTGATCAAGACGGCGTCATAGCAGGGCGTCTCAATCCCCGCAGCTATCTCAATGGCCCACCCGTCGGTGGACGTGACGTGCCGGAAGTCGCTCAGCACCAACGGGCGGCTGACCGCCTCGGCTGCTACCATGGCGGCGACCTCTGAGGCGTCTTTCGAAATGAGCGAGAATGGTCTCTCCCGCTCAAGAGCCGGCCGGATAATAATCGGCCCAAACAGCCCGTCGTCCAGTTGGCCGCGCTCGTGCGCATGGTACCAGTAGCTGCCATACTGCGTCGCCTTCCACTGGTAGACGAAGCTGCTGCCCGTCCGGATTTGGCGCTGTGTCAGCCCAGGGACACCATCGGACCAGTTAGAGCCCTGCATCTCGATGCCGTGGAAATGGACGGTCGTGTTTTGGGGCATCAAGTTGGTCACCACCACCTCGACCACATCGCCCTCATCGACTTCAATGGTGGGACCGGGATACTGGCCGTTGATCAGGGCCATTTCACGAGCGGGCTCATAACCGTCCGGTGCATGCTTCTCCCAGGTTATAGTAAGGTCAAACAACCGGACGCGGCAGCCGGTGTCGGGTGTTAAGAGTTGAGGGAGCGCCGAGGCGGTGCTATTGACATTGACGGCCGACGAGGGTGCTAGACTACCTGCCACAGACACGGCCAGCCATGGCACAGCCCAGACGAGAACCGAGCTAGTACGATGCAAGAGACGCATGACGAGGTTGATATACTAATTCAGATACCGGTAGGTTTCGATGAAAGGGACGAGGTGAGGAGATGGGAAGATGGAAAGCAATACACAGAAGAATAAAAAGGCACAAGAAGAAAAAACATTATCAGCAAGCAGAGGTGGACATCATATAGATTATAGTATTCTCAATTGAGACAAACCTGAGATGAGGAATGAGCTGCTCGTAGACACGAACGACGTATCTTACAGGATACGAACAAGAGCGAGACAATCAAACCAGCACAGTTCCCCTATATGAGATAAAAAAAGAAGCTGACGAATTTAAAGAAAAGGCACACACGCCGTCAGCATGGGGCTGAAGCTGGGCTCAGCTGCCGCTGTGCGCCGGGTCAAGCCAAATCGAGCCTGGCTCTTGGCAGGGCTGCTGTAATCGCCGATCATGGATACTCGCGACGTAATACAATGTAAGATAAAAGTATTATGAGTACGGGAATAGGAGAGGACGGCGAACGGAAGTCGTTGCAAGTCTCTATTTGTGGTGAGCGTGAGACTCACTACTTGTAGCTGCACACCTTCAATAAAACAGTGATCATCGCGTCTCCCCACAGGCGCGTATTAACACAGCACACGGAAATGATCAACATTTACCATTGTACATCGTAATTCAAAAGCAAACGCAGTGCCCAATCTCGCCAATGTTGATTGACAACCTTTTTCCACTTTCCTATCTGCCGGTTCAAGTGCGCAATATTCACACTTCGCACTGTAGTGACATTTGCCTGCCTTAGAGATCATTGTCGGGAGGAGTGAGAAATCAATGTACTAAGGCGTGGATAACCTACCTGCCTACCGGGAATCTATTCTCTTAATTGGCCGGCTTTTATAGAGAATTTTATATTATTTTCGGGTATTTAGGGCCTGCCCACTTCCCTTTATTAAACTTAGAAATTAATAAGAGTCTTTTTAGTATAATATATAGAACAGATTTATTATATTTGATAATTATTGTTCCTATTTACGTTTGTAAATGCATCTTTATTTTGTTTTATAGCCCTTTAAATTTACATCTTTACGATATAAAGAGTCGCACCGAGTCGCTGTTCTTGTTAAATAGACTTCTTCTTTCTTCTTCCGTCTGGGTGCCCCAGGCTAATATTATATTTTGAGGCATAAAAAAAAAAAGAGAAGACACAAAACGAAACAAAAATTAAGAGCCGCCAGTACACTTCTTTCTCCTACTAAATATCAAGTCTTCCAACGTTTGGTTTTGACTTTTCTCTCTCACACCCTGCTGTACGTCTCCAGCGCATCCAGGAATACCCAGAGCAACACACTGTTCTACATTGCCAAAGGGCGCAGTCGCGCCGTTCCATTGGAGAAGCCGGACGGCCGGTGCCGATACATTGACGGCCGTTCACGCCCCGGTGCTTTGGGTTTGCTGGAAGGTAGCATTGTATCTTCTCACTCGCGAGTAGTCTGCCGACAGATTGGGATCGCGTGTCCATGCAAACGTCAACTAGTAGTCGACGACCAGCTGCATAAATGAAATGTTGAAGCCATCTCTGTCGGGCAGTCCGTCCCGTGCCTCCGCGGCAAAGACGACCGTATGCTCGCCCGCATGGCACTTGCAGTACTTGGCGTCAGAGTCGCTGTAGGGACGGCTCTTCGTTTTGGCCGGGGTGCACCACAGCTTGGTGTAGCTAGCGGTGTGGTAGGTGCGGTTGAACTAGTAGGCGTAGACTGCAGCAAACGTATTGTGCTTGGCTGCCGAATAGGACTTGGTCAGGCTGTAGCAGGTAAACTCGCCGTCGGTGGCGATGGCCATGTTGGCGTTGAAGATAACGGCGTTGTTGGTAGTATTGACCGCCACGCCGAAGGCGTTTAACACGGCGGCATCACTGGCTGCGAAGGTGCCGTGCGGAGGTAAGGGGCTGTGCTGAGGAAGGAATTACCGGAGGGATCTGATGTACCGAGAAAGATTGCCGCGCTGGGAAGACTCTGGTCTGACGCATGTAATGTTGTACCCCGGAAAGTGTCAGTATCCGTGTGTATACTTTGTGGCGATTCTCCATCCTCCCATCGTTTCCATCGAAGCAGTTTGTTTTCAAGTCTCTGAGCCGCGCCCTGCTTCATACGGCGCTTCTGTTGAGAGGCTTGGATTTCTATTTTTCCAGAGAGTCGGCTTTCCATTGAAATTAGACAATTGTTGTGGTTCTTAATGAACACCGATGCAGTTTTTAATTCCTCTCCACAGCAAACACATGCTGAGTCCTCATCCTAGATCTGGTTACACAATACGTCTTATCTATATGTTAGTCCTTTTCTTGTTACACGACTGGAAGTTCGAATCTTACGTGTTGGATAGTGTCTTTTAAGAGCCTTTCGGTTAAGGTTTTCATTTCCGCAGTCGGGGCAGCTTAAATGCCCGGTAGAAGCATTGGTTTGGGGTTTCGATGGGGTATTATAGGAACAACCATATTCATTCGGATCGTTAGATGGAAGTGGTGTAGCTTGCTTCAAGAGACATTTGCGATTGTTGAGTAGTCTAGACAGTCGAATCTATTCAATAACTATTAGTTTGCGTATGTATATGACGGTAGTCGGAAAACTAGCCTGGCTGTCTGAGATGCTTTTACTGGCACGAATCATCACAGCCGGAATATCTTTGATGATTCTTTGGGCATCTTCTATCTGGGCCAAGCATGCTCTGATGCCTTCTGATTCATCACACAGAGTCGATGAGAGATGCTCAGACATCGTGGACTCGTAAAGTTGGTGGTTGGAGCAGCTGCTATTTTTGCAACCTCATGTCAACCAAAAACTTACCTTTAGAAGCCTCGACTACCTTCTACCGACAACTTTAACATTGGCAATACTCTGCTTTACAATGGAAGTTTGTCCCGCGTGAGGCGGCAATCCCAGAGGCGTCAAATGTGGCGCATGTAGAGCAGTTCCCCGCGTTAAATAAACAACTTCGATTCCGACGGTTGTGTCATGATTGGCGGGATGAATAAAAGGAGGCCACTGCATATTTAATGGGACTTTCACAATTACATTTTGTCGACACGTTGCGCAACTGATTGTCTGAAGATGACGATGCGAGACTTTACGTCAGTTGTCTGGGTTCCTGAGTTCCTGGGTTCCTGGGATGGCGTGAGGAGGGCACCTCTCCGCATGTAGATTCTCTATACGAGGCGGTGCCTATGTACGGAATATGTGCAGTTGAAAAAATAACCTAACTCTTCCTTCTTGTTAGCCCTGACTCTTTATATCTCTCTGATACGATGTCTTTAGCTGCATGGCCTTTAGTGAGAGACCTGCACACCTGGCCACACGTAACGTATCTGTCTAGACGCAAGATTCAAGCATCGTATTGTTCCTGAGGGGTGCCAACTCAGAAATACATATTTAGACAAGGTAAAGGCCTCCCTGCGACATAGCCCGAGCTTCCAGAGACTAAGTATAAGGATTCGCTGGTAATGGTCCTATACACAATATCGACGTTCGTCGTCGTATCGTGGGGCCATTGTATATATTTTCGCGTACCAACATCTTGTCTATCGGATCAGCGGGCAGGAATTGCTTCCCTCTGCAGAGATTCAATATATCTGTGCCATCCATCTTTGTCGTCGTAGTATTCGCTTCTACTATACAAGGGCGATCTTCTTTCTATACGCGTGTTTCGGTTACGTCTTTGGCTTTTGGTTCCGAGCTTCTCTTGTCTTCCTGCCCTTGATCTCGGTGCAATGGGGTCTGTAACATGACTGGGTGACTTTTATTGAGCTTTGTCTCTGCTCAAATCCTTCCGATCCTTTGAAGGCAGATCGGGGTGATCATTCGCTATTGGGACTATACGGCACGTGACCCCGCGACACTGTTTTTACAGTATAAAGCCTACGACCCAGTGTCCCAGTTCCATATCGCATTTGGACTTGAATCGGATCCAAATTCGACAAGCTGTTGCGCGCACTACAGGTCCTCAATTCACAAACTACGCTGGCATCTTGCCAAACCACGCACCCCCCCTGACAGATATACGTTTAGTGTACTGCCCATAATGTCCTACTTGCCGCCTGGGTGGACCGAGCAGCGCCTAGTCGCGGCTACATCGGATGACCTGAAAGCTCTTCCGTATGAGGTGAGTACCTGCTTATACGGTTGTTCCTGATTGCGATGCTAACAGGCACATCTAGACATTGCATCTCATCCCGCCGCACAAGATCAAGGCGCGTGATGCACAGGATGTTGTGTTTGGTGCCATCGTTGATGAACAGATCCGGAGTGAACGCGTTCGTTTCAACCTTCCACCCAACCCCCCGCGATTCAAACCGGGCATGGAGGATACAGAGGAAGACTCTGCAAAGCGCGAGACAACCGCTATACGCAACCGTCAGTTTCTAGACAAGGCGCGCTTGCAGTACTTTGATGAGCTGGCACAGAGCAATGGCAATGCGCCGGTGCCAACACATGCCTCTGCACCCGCGTCCGATGCAAAGCTTCCCAGAGACGCCGTCGTTCAGGTCGTAGAAGACCAAGGCTACGCCGACTTTGGATTCCTAATGGTGCGCTTGGTCTACAATGACGAGGCGCGGTGGGACCGGTTCAACGACTCGTTTCTCGCGCCTCTTGAGCGAGAGCTGTCTGAAGCACAGGGCGGCGAGAGAATTGTCGACAACTTGCTCATGATGACGGTCGAGGACGAGATGATCGACGGCACAGGCTTCCAGGGCACAGTCTCGTGAGTTCCAGCCCTATATTATACACTCTCCACTACTCACTTTATCATACCTTACTAACTGCGCAGCTACTGTGAGGAACTGCACAACAACGACATGGTGCAGCCTGGGCTAGATACGAGCATGGTGTTGGCCGTGGATGAGCAGGCGCTAAAGTCGTTCCTCGAGCCAACACCGGGTCAGAAGCCATGGGTATGGGCCGTGGACATGTCGTACCCCTTTGACGAGCGTCAGCAGCCACCAGTGGGCGACCCGCCGACGGACGCGTATCCGGGGTACTTTCGCGTCACGCTCTCGGCGGCCGTGCTCGAGCTTTGGCCTCTTCTCAAGGCACCTGGCGGCTTCCAAGGCAGACGTCTATGGGATCCCAACACGCGGGTATGGGATGGTGATCTGTGATTGCCGTGCATTAAATACTACGCGTCTGTAATTGGAACACCGATCACAGGGAGAAGTACAGCGAGTAATGCTACGCGACCCATGCGCTATGGTGAGGTGAGACGGCCCGCCCCGGTTTGGGCCAAAATGCTGTACTAGACATAGATCACCAGGTTACATAGAGTGTGTCCCGTCTAATTTCTTCTCAAGGGGCATGCATATGAGGCAGAGATCTGACAGAGCAACTCGAGCAAGTGATGATGTCCAAGAGCCATTGTTGCATGTTTCACTACCCCTCGGGGGCTAGGCTTATGTCCAAGACAGACCGAGTCTGTGACGGAATCCGTTGCCTGTAGGGCCGGAAGGCTGGTAATAGTGGGCCTGGTCATGGCAGAGCCAAGAAAATCCAACGCATGTTTGACGCACGTAAGCATACAGCAAACAGCATTCCTATCATTCCCTGCCTCTTTTTTTCCCTTTTCGTCTGAGTGACCGCACATCTGTCGAAGTGAGAGCATGGGCCTGTGTATGGTTATCAACTTCATCTCGCTGCCTAACTATGTAACAAAGGATCCAAATAACTTGATTATGCTATCTGCAGTTGTTCCAACAAACGCGGCACTAACTGCCGTGGAATATGGCCAAATCAAAAATACTGGATGTTCCATTACCAAGAAAGACCTGAACTCCTTTCTCTGCACAAGTGACTAAGTAATAGCAAATCCCGCATCCAATCCCGCATCCTTCGTGGTATCCGATCAAGTAAAGATGCACCTGGCTGGACAACGACCACCGGAGTTTTCTGATATGTGCACATCACCTATTCTTTTATTCAGTATCGCCGGGCTCTGTGCGGCTGCTCTATACCTTTAAATTCAAATACAACGCAGTCTTTGCTGTTATGAAAAATATATGTGATGGATGTGCGAGAGACAGATATGCGAAGAATCCTAGAGGCTGCGGCAGGGGGACATAAGCTTTCCTCATATTCATAGCCGAGCCATGAACGGAATAAGCAATCATTGGGTGTCACTGCAAGTAACATTAAATTACAATTAGTGGACAAAACTTACTCTGTAAGACACAATGCTGACTGGTACTTGTGATAGAGTTGAGTCCTGAATCCCTCGAGGTGGTGGGTAGTGACAAACACAGACCACCGAGACCCACATTATAAAGAACTACCTAGACCAGGGTGTTCCATAACTTCCTAATTAGGCTTACACGGGCCCTCACCTCACCTCATGCCAGGGGTAACGACACTCTATGTTCACCTTTGTCTTCCGTTCAACTTATCGTAATCATGTATCGATTTATGTGGCTTGGGATGGGGAAAATGTAGTTTGTGATATCTAGGCTACCATAGCATATACGTCGAGTCGCACTGGATGACTGTAGTAATATGGTGTGCTTGGGTTTTAGTTGGAGATTTCCATGAATAAACAAAGCTTTGGCTGAGTCGAGGTCAGTTGGTTATGATCACGGGAAACATGGTAGACGTGGGAAACGAAGTAAATACAATGGCAATTATTAGCAGGAAAATGGTCAGAGTTGAGGGTAGAGGTCAATCCAAGAGACATGCATTAAAGAAGAAAAGAAAAGAAGAAAAGAAAAGAAAACAGGATAACAGGAGGCAGAAAATAATGGATCAAAGGAAGATGAAAGAACAGGGAATCTAGGCGAGACATCCTGTTACCTACACAGAAGCCGCAGTAGCAGTCGCTGTAGGTGTTGCAACAGCAGCAACAATATTGTTCTCGTTGCTCGTGCTGTCGCCCTGCACACAGTAGGCCTCGCCCAGGAGCAGGTTGCTGCAGTCGTCCTTGAGGTCGGGATTCCAGGACTGCAGCTGCTCCATCGTGATACCGTACTGGGACTCGATGAGGCCACAGTAGTCGCCGCTGACCACCGTGTGGTACTTGTAGCACTTGGAGGTTGTGCCGGTGGGGGTGGGCGCAGGGGCAGAGACATAGGCCAGTGTGGACGTCGTCGGCGGCGCAGATCCTGAGCTAGACGATGTCGCGTTCCAGTCCGCAGTGGGGAACACGCAGTACGCGAGACCGACGAGCAGGTTCGTGCACTTCGTGTCTAGCGACGGGTTGATGGCTAGGAACAGGTCGATGGAGATTGTGTTGTTGGTTGCAATGAGGGCACAGTTGTCTCCCGATACGGCAGTGTAGTATTCGCCACAGTGCGTCGTAGTATCCTTGGCAATATTGGAAGGTGCCGGCACCGTGGCAGTGGCATACACGGCGGTCTGAGTCGCTGTTGCACCGGGAATCAGCGTACCTGTGTATGCCTCGCCCGGAACGCCGACACAGACGAGGTGGCCAGACACAATATTGCTGCAGTAGCTGTTGATGGACGGGTTCCACGACCGGAACTGCGAGAGATTGATGCCGTAGCTTGAGGTGATCTTGGAGCATGTGTCGTTGGGCTGGACCGTGTATGTCTGGCACTGGTTTGGCAGGCAGACGGATGCGCCAGCTAGCTTGTTAGTACTGTTGTTGATTTGGAGCAAAGAAAGGAAAAGAAAAGGAAAAGGAAATAAATAACCTACCAATGAGGTTGGAGCAGTCGTTGTAGATGTTGTTGAGGATCTGCAGAGTGCCGGTAGACACGTTGTTCTGCTGCGAGATGGCAATACAGTTGTCGCCGCTCGCCACAGTATACATGTTTCCAGACAGGCAAGTGATGGTGCTGTTCTCTGAGGCATCACCGGGTGCAGCAAATCCAGGAATGTCAGTGACATTGGTCGGGTTCGGCGTGACGTCTGTCGGGTAGGTGACGCCGCACTTTTCTTGGATTGCTTTCCAGTCCGACGCCATCTGGTCGTCGTAGTAGCTGTACGCCGTACCCTGGAGCACACGGTAGAGGGCCAGGACACATGGCGAACACAGCAGATCATCAGGTAGGTCCAGGGCACTGACGTCTTCAGAATCACCGGTCGCGTTGAACAGGTAGCTCATGCAGGAGCTGCCCGTCGTCGGGTCGGCCAAGCATGTCAGGTTGTAGCTCGACCACACCAGGTCACCGAAGTACGTCGCCGGATAGCCAGGCCAAGCTTCCGGCTGGCCACTGCACTTTGCAGCGACGTTGTGGTGATAGTCGGCCAGAGAGCTGGCGCAAGACGCTGTGCAAATGGCCTCAAGAGTAGAAGGATCCTGCTCCATAAAGTAGTCGGAGCCGGCAATGAGGGACAGCTGGCTGTCGCACAGCACGGTGGCCTCAACGGCTGACATGCAGTCCGATGAAATAGTCTGGCTGGAGCCGTTGGCAATGGTGCCGGGCTCAACGATATTATAGCCTGTAGCATTTACATCGGACTGGATAAAGGCAATATGACCAGCCTGGGCCGCATTACCGCTGCGGGAAAATAGCTCGTTGTGAACGTCGTGAGCATGGTTGTGGGCGTGCGTGGATGCCTTGACGCTGGTGGTAGCCACCAGCAGCAAAACGCTAGACAACAATGACGAAGGCATAATGGTGGACGATGTGTTGAAGGGCTGGACAAACAAGAGATGTAGAAGACAAGAGTAGGAAGCAGTGAACAGTCGAGTCATGTCAAGTCAAGCGACAACCAAGCTGGACCGAAAAAACGTCCTGGGGATCCGTGTGAATATGACAAGATTCAGTAGTGCATCGCCTTGTCGATTGCTACTACACTCGATTCTTCACCCGTCGGGCCCGAACGTGTATAGATAAGACTAAGAATAATTCACAAGGAAGAAACATCTACCTGTCCACGCTGGTGTACCGCGACACCTATGTTGTGAGTGGAACAAGAAAGGGTCCGAACTGACTCGGTGTGTAGACCAGAACAGGCAGGAGAAGCTTCTCCAGAGACAATGGGAAATTAGACTCGACATGCATGACGGTGGCAGGAGATATCACACGCGCCCTGCCAGGTCCTTTTGTTGCAACCGCTGATACGAAGGATCACAAAGGTGAGCGGAGAGATAGGACAGTTTCACGGATGTTCTTGCTCAAATAGGAGCTGCTTTTGCTGGACATCTAAGGCTAGTCATTGTCTTGAGATTTCGATTTGCACCCACCACAATGCCGGCTGTGCTCGATGCAGGTGAGAGGAGGGCGCCCCGGGGATGTTGGCAGATATGCTGGCATGCTGGCACGCTATCTCACGCCGCCTCCACTAACAAGCTTCCTGAGACTACGTTGTATTGCCCTTGAGACTGTCTCATGAAGAGATACGAATAAAACTGGAATATGCGTTTAAGTTTAGCACACGGGTTTGGCTTTCCGGGTCGTGGCCTGCTTCTGATAGAGTTACGGCTCTCCTGGGGTTGAACCAGGGGGACTGGATCAGATGTGGATCGTGACGGTGCGGCTGTCCCTGAAGGATGCTGCTCAACAAGGTGACTCGTCGGTAGGCTCGCGATACCCAGCGCCCGAGTATGTTTTTTCTTCTTTTTTTTTTCCCTTTATGTCTTTTTTATTTAAAAGGATTATACTATCTGAATTATAATGATCTTATCTTGCGTGTTATTGTATTTCTCTCCGCCTCTCCCTCTAACTTTCTGTTCTTTATGTTCTTCTCACTATCCTCATCTCCTCTCTCCCCCCTCTGTTGGACAGTCTTGCAAGTTCAGCCCTGTTCACCATGTTATCATTTCGCAAAGCCCTCATCGTTTCAGGGCTCTGTGCCCTCTTTGCCTACTCGGTGGCCGACGACATTGCGTGCTCCGCGTCCAACCCGTGCGAGCTCGGCTGCTGTGGCAAAAATGGCCTCTGCGGCATGGGCCCCAACTACTGTGCTCCCGGTAACTGCACGACGTCGTGTGATGCCAAGTCCGACTGCGATCCCGGCTGGGGTTCCGAATGGAGTGCATCGAGCAAGTGTCCCTTGAACGTCTGCTGTTCAGAGTATGGTTTCTGTGGTGAGTCGCTCCATCTGCACCCTTACCGTTTTACATTTGCCGGGCCTATATACTGACTTGCTAGGAACAACGTCCGACTTTTGCGGTGATAAAAAGGTGAAGAAGCCATCGTGCGGCGGTACCTCCTCTAAGGGCAGGACGATCGGCTACTATGAGGGCTGGTCGTCTACACGTGCCTGTGACGGCAGTAAGTCTATCTTGCGAGAACCACACCACAAGGCCAGGATACTAACGCAACAGTGGCCCCTGAGAGCATTCCCGTCGGCGCCTACACCCACTTGAACTACGCCTTTGCCTTTATCAACCCCAAGACCTTTGCTGTGGCCCCCATGTCTGATCTAGACCTGAGCCTGTACAGCCGCTTCACGGGCCTCAAGGACAGCAACCCGGGCCTGAAAACCTGGATCAGCATCGGCGGTTGGTCCATGAACGACGACGACCAGCCAACGCACGCTACCTTTTCAGATCTTGCTGCCAGCTCCAGTGCACAAAAAGCATTCTTCAAGTCCCTGCTCCAGTTCATGTCTACCTACGGCTTTGACGGCGTGGACATTGACTGGGAGTACCCCGTGGCCCCCGAGCGGTCAGGAAAGGCGGTTGACTACAAGAACTACCCTGCATTCCTGTCTGATCTCCGCACGGCCCTCAACAGCAACGGCCACAACTATGGCCTAAGCATCACCCTGCCTTCCAGCTACTGGTACATGAAGAACTTTGACATTGTCAAGATGGAGTCCATTGTCGACTGGTTCAACATCATGACCTATGATCTTCACGGCACTTGGGATACCACTGATAAGTACATCGGCTCGGTCATCAACGCCCATACCAACCTCACCGAGATCGACCTCTCGCTGGATCTAATGTGGCGCAACAACATCGATCCCGATAAGGTGGTGCTGGGTCTCGGCTTCTATGGTCGCTCGTTCACCTTGTCCGACACTTCGTGCACAAAGCCCGGCTGCCCCTTTGCATCTGGTGGCAAGCCAGGTGCTTGCTCTGCTAGTGCCGGTACTCTTATGGCATCTGAGATACAGACAATTGTTGATGGCGGTGCCAAGCCCACCCTCGACAAGGACGCCGCAGTCCAGATCCTCGTCTTCGACAAAGACCAGTGGGTGTCGTACGACGATGAGACGACGCTAAAAATGAAGGTTGACTATGCCAACAAAAGGTGCCTTGGTGGCACCATGGTCTGGGCTGTGTCCACTGACAGCAGCAAGGGCGTGTCTGCACGTGCGCTCGGCGATGTCAACAAGAGCTTTGTGGTGGGCAAGGGCCTGTTTGGTGGCAGCCTTGCCGACTCCAGCAAAGACTCCCTGTCCCAGTGCTACTGGGGCGAGTGTTCCAAGAATCCTACCTGCTCCAAGGGCGGTGTTGCGGCGCAGACCGGCACCGGAAAGAAAGCCTCTAATGCAGCTATTTACAGCGGGTGCCCAGACGGCCAGATGCGCAACTACTGCTGTCCGAGCGACGACACGCCAACGTGCAAGTGGCGAGGCACCGCCCCCTTGTGCCGAAAGAGCAAGTGCCCCGACGACACGGTGCAGGTGGCTACCGACCAGTCCGGCTCCGGCAAAGAGTGCTGGTTCAACCACAAGTCCCTGTGCTGCACAGCAACCAAGTCGACTGCTGCTGTTGGACAGTGCAAGTGGTCTGGCTCGGCGCCGTTCTGTGCCTCCGGTAGCAACAAGGCCGGCTGCCCTGACGACTTCCCGATCCATGACACATTCAGCTTCCAGGGGGCCGGTGGCGACGCAACGTGCGTTACCGGCTATAAGAGTTTCTGCTGCACTGACCCCGATCCCTACAAGGGCCGTAACTGTGCCTGGACAACCCGTGCACACTCTTTCTTGCACCCCTTCACTTGTGCCACTGGCTGCCCCAACGGCCAGGAGATTATCGCGGAGGACTATTATGACCACGACAGTTCCGCGTGGTGTCTCAGCAACACGGCAGAGTACTATTGGTAAGAAGACCTGCCTGCTTTCGGTGATCCACGGCTCTCGAAGCTAAGCTAACACCCACCACAGCTGTGACAAACTGGCCAACGATGATGATGACGATGTCGTGTCCAATGTCTGTGCCGATACACACGGCGACTACGTCGAGAATGATGAGCACGATGAAGACGGCAACGTCGCCGACTTTATGGAGCTGTACATGTACGAGGACGAGTGCTTCAGCGTTCCAAACAGAGCCGATCCGACGACCGACTACTCCAAGCGCTGGCTCGATGGCAGCAGCCGCGGCGGCCTGAGCAATGGCACCAAGCTCCTTGGTGATCTGATCGCCACCGGTCTCGACGCTCTCGCCGACTCGCAGAAGCAGCTCCTCGCCGCGGCAGCCCCCATCGGCGGCCGCAACGATGGCCATGCCAAGATCTGCGACGCTGACGGAATGTGCTACTATGTCTCGGGTGCCCAGGACGTTGACTACGCGGAGCTCAAAGACCTTCGGGCCATGCTCGAGATCGACTCTGCGCACGCCGAGGGCGAACTCGAGGAGCGCGGCAGTCGCCAAGCCAAGATATGCATTCCGAAATCCAAGGGATCCGCATTCAAGGCCAAAAACTACCCCGGTGTGGCGAAGCTGGCGGCCAAGGGCTTAAACTTTCGCACCGCAGTTGATATTGCCAAGTGTGCCGGCATGGCTCTGTCCAATGGAGCTCGCATCCTGGGCGAGAAGTACGTTACCGAGCACGTCTTTGAGCTGCAGACGCCAGCCATGTGGGCCAACAGCATGATCAGCGGCTTGCTTCAGAGCGGTGCAGATGCCCCCGGCAAGGCTGAAAAATATGACTGGACCCAGATGTTTGCAGACAAGACGGGGTACATCTTCCAAAGCTGGAAGGATCTCAAGATCAGTGCACCCGCGGACTACCCGGGCGACTCTCCCCACGACAGCATCATGACCGCGCTCGGAAGCACGTCCAATACCAAAAACTTATTGATTCTCGACAGCCGAACGAACGGCCTCAAGGCAGCAGTAAGTTATAGCCCCTGGCCCTGAGAAGCAGCACTTGCAGCTCCTAAAGCCTGGTCTAACAATCTCTTCTTCTCTCACACAGGTGTGGGCTATCTTCACGAACATCATCTCGAGCAAGAAGTTCGGTGCCGCAATCGAGCCCACCCAAATCGCATATCTCAACCGGGTAAGCAATAGTGATATCTCCTTATAGTCCATTGTCTGTGGCTGGCGTATAATCTAACAATTGTGCTCTCGATTATAGCTGGAGATGGTCTGCAATTACCTCACCGAGAAAGATGTAAGTCGAAAATCCAGCTTCTGTATTTTGCAGCAGGCTACTAACCGGCCGTTTTCTTCCCTCTCTAGGCTCAGACGGCACTCAAGTACGGCTTCACCGTCGTCAAGACCGTTCTGGAACAGGTCGATAAAGCTGCTAGCGGCAACAGCAACATCAATACGCTTGCGTCCATGACATTCGCTGAGACGTGGAAGATCTACGCGGCCGATCACTTCAAGCAGATGAGCAGGAACATGCAGGACTTTGCCGTCGGCAAGGCCAAAGACATGGCTCTATACTGGGCCTCGTCAGACGCCGCCAAAGACTACAGTCATGCTATTGCAAATACCAACCTCAAGCATATCCAGGAGCTGGTAAAGGACGTCACCACGAAGCTGGCGTTTGACTACAGCTGGGCCAGCTAGTCGAGCTGTGATTATAGCACAGCTTCTTTTGTTTTTGCTGCAGATTTTATATATTAGCAGTATTTGTTTGCTTGTTTAGTTATTTTAGATGCGATACTTACTTGACTTTACTTCTTCGTCATACGTCAGTGCAACGCGAGAAGTGCCGTTATACCATAGGCTATGATGGGCGACAGAAAGATGAAGATAACACATGGCAAGCCAGTTTGCACCGGAGAACCTCGGGCTCTAGAAAGTCAATGTTGCTTCTTTGCTATCAAGAATCTAGAGTAACAATATGTCTGCTCTGAACACGCCGCACCTTGAAGTCAAGGCCCAACTAGACGACCAATATGTACAGGGAATACCATTTTACATTAAACAACCTTCCTAGCAGTAACAGCCACGAATTGAAATCAAAAGGGTCCGCCCAGAGGTATCGTAGCTCGCAGATGGAAGAAATAGGTGTAGTTATTAAACAGTAACGATAGTGTAAAAAGAACAAGCAGACCACCTAGACGCCGATGGCTATGCAACACAAACAATCATTGAACAGGCCGTGCAAAGGATATAATAGATTCGCGGCAAAATATCCGCCATTGGGATAGAAGAAACGAACAACAAGACATAAACAGGGAATAGAGAAAGTTGTAGGCTGGTACAGTTGTAGTGTATTATTTTTTTTTGTACTTGTGTATTTTTTTGGAATTATTGAGCATTGCCTCCACTAGGGAGTCTTTGGCTTCTTCCAGTAGTATTGCTGTATATCGTGTTAGTCACATTTAGTTCCATAAGGCAACCAACCACATAGTATGGGGCATTTTTGCCACTCGGGGCAAAATAGAGAGAAAGCTTACCTTGTGCTGCTTTCTGCAGTTCCGCAGACTGGGTTTCCGCAGACCGTCAACAACCGACCGCCGCGACATGTCCGCGTCCTTGTCAGAGACATAGTAGTATTCGCTCTCCAGCACCTTGCCGGCGGCATCCTTGCCCTGGCGCTTGATGATGCCGACACACGATGTGTTCTCGATGATGTAGCGCAAGCCCTCGCGGGTCAGATCACGGCTCTCTTCAGAAGGCAGGTTGTTCATGATCGTCGACAGTGGGCTCGACGAGAGGCGCGAGAAGGCGAGTTGGTTAATCAAGTGGTTGCGCACAGTCTCGATGTCGACGCTGCTGCTAATGACTGGGACAGGGCTCTCAGGCTCGACGGAAATGCCCAGGCCGACACCTTCTGCAGAACGGCTGCCCTCGGGTGTGTGCTCCAGCTTGATCCGCTTCGAGCTTCCTCCCTCGGGTGTGGATGGCCTTGAAGCCGCCATGCGCACGCGTATCGAGTCGACTTCTGCAGAAGGGCGACCGGATTCGTGCGAGGTGCTAGATCCGTCTGCCGAGGAGATGCGACTCAGTAGTGGACGGCCGACAACCGGGCTGCTTGTGGAAATTGAGGCCATGCGGCCTGCCAAGTTCGCACCAAAGGGACCAAAGGAGTGCACGATCGGGTCATTCTCTTCGTCGGGGTAGTTGTCCGCGTCCTGGCTGTCGTTGTTGTCGTCGTCATCTGACTGCAGGTCGCTCAGGTCGCTCGAGAAGCTATCAGCCATTTCGGTGACGAAACTAACGTCCATGTTGGCGGTGTGCTTAGGAAGCTCGGGCTCGTCGCCGCTAGCGTCCTCATAGATCTGGATAGCCGGGCCGCTGTCATCTTCGTCGTCGCTGCCAAGGTGCTGGGAGAGAAGAGCTTGCAAGCTCGCACCAGAGACGGGAATACCAGCCGGAGTCGGACTTTCAGGAGAAGCAATGCGGGCCGCCCTCCGCAGGGGGCTCGACTGGAGAGCAGAGCCGCCGGGTGCGCCGGGGATAATGGTGCGGTTGATTCTTGCTGACCGAGGAGAGTCCCACGAAGAATCAGACAGAGCCGCCAGGGCATCGGACCGGTCCTTCTTGGGCCATTGAATACGCACGCGCGCGTCCTGGACGTCCACCATAAGCTCGGTGTTCTCAGTCTCGCTTGTGAAGGTATCACCCTTGCCGAGGTCCCATGTGCGGCCCTGGCAGTGCAGCTTAAGACCGTTCCATCCGCAACAAACAACCTCGACCTTGTTGAGCTCCAATGGCTCGGTAGATGCCACATATCTTGCCTTGACATGGACGCGGCTAATTAGCCGGTTGGCCGATAGCTGGTAGTGAGACGAATTGCTTGAGCGGCCCATAAGAACAGTCTCGCCGTTCTCGTTGAGCTCGACGGAGGGTACCGCGCACAGGGGCGTCCGTTCGGATGCTGTTAAGAGTGTCCGTTGAGGTGCTGGCCGGGCACCGACGCGTGCGGGTGGTGAAGAAGACATGATACCCGTGCTGGATGTGGGCACAGGTGTAGGGTACTTGGCAAAGGCATTGTGGGTGTTGATGCTCGAGTTCCCGCGCGGCTTCTTGACCAGACGCGGCAGGCCCGGTGACGAGGAAAGAGGCTCAAAGGCAGGCAGCAGAGACGGCGCAGGACGCTTGAGGCCGGCCACTTGGGGAAGAGTAGGCTCAGAGGCCTTGCTCCCAAGAGGAGAGTCCATCGGATATCCGGTTTACTTAACAGCTTCAAAGTTGCTTCCAACGAGTCGAGGCCACAGAGGATAGAGAGAGAGACGAGAGAGAAGGCGTGTATCCGAGGGATGATAAGATGTCGACGGAGAAGGATACGAAGACGAAACAGGAAAGCAAGTGAGGGAAGAAGAAAAGAAAGAGGAAGACAAAACGGTGAAGAGGATGAAGAATGAGAAAATGTCGAAAAAGTGCCGTCGCGTACCCGGCAAAGCCTTGGTGGGGATCTGTGTTGTCGTGGAATAGTCGTGGTTGAGCTTGCAATGTACCGCGTTTAGTATGAATATCGAATGAGCAGTCGTAGACGATGCTGGGCAAGATATTGGACAGAGAACGAGTCAGGGCAGAGATATCGCGAGATGCACAGCGTTTGCAGATGGTTCGACGTCACAAAAGATCAGAAATAGAAACGGCCGTCAAAATGGTCTCCAAGATGTCCGCCAGGTTGACCTTTTCATGCGAGGGGGAAGGAACGACTGGGAAAGTATGAGAAGGGAGGTTTCGCTATTTAAGACGCGGTCAGTTCGTTCTGTCCCTTTTTGCATTTTGTGTGGGAACGACGCGGGCGCGCCTGCACCATATTTTCTCCTTAAAGCCCCGACTAAGAAAGCGCGTTGGCGTTGGCGTTTTGGCGCGGTAGTGCTGTCTCCAGCGCGGAAGGAGCGACCAGCAGGTGCTGGAACGCGTCTGTTCTAGCGGCCAGTCCGCTAAGCCTTAGCGCGCTCGGCCCCTACACGCTTTCCTACAGCGCACCGCGTTCCGCTGTATTACAGGGCGGTACCCCTAGACATCGGCTGGCATCCCTTCCAGAGCCCACTCAAGAGCCCCTTAAACAGCTCCGTGCATTCCACCCCCTGGAACAGGTCAATTTCATCGTTTCCACTCTGTTACCGTGCTCACAGCAGCGATATGCAGTGTGCAAGATTGCTGATGTGCCTACAACAGCTTGTGTAAGCCGTCTCTCTAAAATAAGATATGATCCAAGACAGAAGGAGCATAGAACACGGTAAGTTTCGTGATACGGTGCTGGTCGTTCTTTCCTTGAAATTCAAATTCATTCGTAGCATGGGCAAGATCCAGAAGGAGCGACCAGGCAGATTCTTCCACTCTCACGAAAAATGAAAAGAGGTAGACCAAGGAAGCTGCGCATGGCCGCATTTGATGCAGGAGCGGAGCGCGTCTCAACCCCACCTGCCCACTACCCATACAAATCGAAGAGGAAGGCACGACCGGACAAGTCTTTAATGAGAGGGAGCCCCGATGTACCACTTTAGCCGCCCTGATGCGATGCACATATTGTCGCGTTCTGGGTGGCTGGTGTCTCGTCTGCCAGCACTGTAACTGTCACATAAGGCAGAGATAAAGTGGTTTCTTTTAAGTTTTGCCCGGCTGCCATTGCATGGCCAGTAAGACAATGCATTGTACTGTTGGTGTTCTAGGCTGGTCTTTGATTGACTATTGGTTGGTATATTTTCTCTTCTAGAACTATGCACGTGAGCTTTAGAACTCTAAAAGTGCTGTCACAGGTGCCAGGAAAGAACAGCCTGTAGGTAACTTCTGGCTCTTTCATTCTACCCACCGTATGAGACACGACAGGAAGGTGCGATGAGAAAGTAAACAAAGATGAACCGATGTTTACCGAACAACGAGATGATCTCGCTACTGCAGAAAAGTGATACGGAAACCAATGGCATATTAAATCTCAAAAGAACACCTGCTCTATGGTGATTATACATCCCCGAAGCATCCCTCATCGTCGCGTGTCTAATCGCGTGGATCATGATCTTGACGCCATGGCAGCATGTGAGACCGCCTTCCGCCTTTCGCAATAGGCGGACTGGGGAATGTGGGGAGCTCAGGACCCGCTGCAGACAAGGCTGACGAAGGTGAAGCTGATTGGCTGTTCCAAAACAGCAAGCAGGACCCATATTTCTAAATTTCACCGCCTTCCGGCAGTATCTAGAAAAAAGCTGGCTGACCGCCTGGCAGAAAAGGCCCTTCCGCCACTCGTTTTTCTGGTGGCCCACTAAAAAAAAAAGTAATACCAAAAAAAGCTTCACCATCAGTCTCCTCTCTATCGATCTCTTCCCAGCCAAACGAATATACACTCAAAGAGACGGAGAACGAAAACGGAAAACGCGAACCCATCTCACACACTTTCAAAATGGCGGAAACAAAAGCAATTACCCGGTCCAGCTCGCTGCCGGAGTCCAAGGTCGACCCTGCACAGGTACGAATTATGGTGGCAGAAAAGCACAGAGGAGGGAAGAAGATGGCGCGGCGCATTGGAGCAGGCAAACAAAAAGACAGAGAATGAGGATGGCCAAAATAAGGTCTACCAATCTAAAACATCGTATGGGAGCTAACATTTCGGACAGGCCCTTACTGCTTCCAAGGCTCTCGTTGACTACATCAAGAAGGCATCCAAGGAGGAGGTCACGAAGACCGGCAAGCGCAACCTGCTTGCGGCCGCTGGCGACGACGATGATGAGGAGGCTGGCGTGAACGGTGCCGACACCCCCATCTGGCTGACTGTCAGCACCAAGCGCCACATTGTTGAGACCAACAGCCTGCAGC
The DNA here is from genome assembly GCA_029298845.1 of Ophiostoma perfectum. NCBI lineage: Eukaryota > Fungi > Ascomycota > Sordariomycetes > Ophiostomatales > Ophiostomataceae > Ophiostoma > Ophiostoma perfectum. The sequence goes on from JANSLV010000109.1 coordinate 32,517, forward strand.
CCAACAAGATTGCCGTCCCCCACCCGCTCAACTCCAGCGCCAACGACAGCGAGACGACCATCTGCCTGATCACGGCCGACCCCCAGCGCGCATACAAGAACATCGTTGCCTCCGACTCGTTCCCTGCCGAGCTGCGCGCGCGCATTACTCGCGTTATTGACCTGACACACCTGACCAAGAAGTTCAAGTCGTACGAGGCCCAGCGCAAGCTGTTTGCCGAGCACGACCTGTTCCTGGGCGACGAGCGTATCATCACGCGCCTGCCCAAGGTCCTCGGCAAGACCTTTTACAAGACGACCACCAAGCGCCCTGTCCCTGTCACTCTGAACAAGCGCCGCCCCCGCGGAGCCGACGGCAAGCCCGTCAAGACTGCCAAGAAGGCCAAGAAGCCGTCCACTGTCGCCGGCCAGGCTCCCTCCGCCTCTGAGCTGGCCGAGTTCCAGGCTCTTTCCATGGAGCAGGCCAACGAGACCGTCCGCACTCCCGAGCAGATCGCGGCCGAGATCAAGAAGGCCATCGGCAGCGCCGTCGTGCACCTGGGCCCGTCGCCCAGCACTGCTGTGCGTGTTGGTCTGGCTGGATGGCCGGCCGCACACATTGCTGCCAACGTCGAGGCAGTGTGCCGCGAGGTTGTTGGCAAGTACGTGCCGCAAAAGTGGAACGGTGTGCGCTCCATCTTCCTCAAGGGCCCGCGCACGATGGCTCTGCCGATCTGGCAGACGGACGAGCTGTGGGTTGAGGGCAGCAAGGATGTGCTGAAGAACGGCTCGGAGGAGCTCAAGTCGTACGAGGCCCGGCAGGCGGCAAAGCGCGAGAAGGCCAATGTGGGCAAGAAGCGCAAGGCTGTCGCTGAGGCCGACGAGGCCGAGAAGGCCGAGAAGACTGAGAAGACTGAGAAGACTGAGAAGGCTGTCGAGAAGGTCGAGGCCAAGGCCGAGGAGAAGAAGGAGCGCCCGGCCAAGAAGGCCAAGCAGGCCGCTGAGAGCAGCGACAAGGACCTGGACAAGCAGATTGCGGCACAAAAGGAGAAGCTCAAGAAGCAGAAGGCTGCTGCCAAGAAGGCCATGGGCATCTAAGTCGAAGTTGTGTCAAGCCTTGCGTAGCATTGTTGGGATAATCGTCACTGGGTTGCTGTAGTATGCATTCATCTGTATCATCTTGTTCTGGTTTCTTCTTTCTGTTTCTTCTTGTCTTCTCCTTTGTTTACTTTCTTGTTTCACGTCTTCAGACACATTATTTCTCAGCGGCGTTTCGGCGTGCTTTCTTCAGAATTAGGAACGAGGCACAAAAGTAGTTAAAAAGCAATTGCATGTTCTCATTTCATCATCCAACCTAGCCTATGACGTTTACGTGATGTCTACTTTTTGCCCTCGCCGAACAGCGCCTCCTTGGTGTCATAGGTGTACTCGAGGTCCAGGTGCCAGTACGGTGCCGTATCCGGCTTCGCAGCAAGCCATGCCTGATCGACGTCGTCCAGAATATCCTGCGGCAGCGGGCCCTTGGCCAGGTCGTCGAGGTTGGACTTGAGGTGCGCAATGCTTGACGCGCCAATGAGGATGCCGTCGCGCGTGCCGTTGCCCTTGGTGCCTGTGAGGTCCAGCTGGCTGTGGTGCACCAGCCAGCGCAGGGCAATCTCGATCATGGAGATGCCATGTTTGGCCGACGTCTCGCGCATCATGTCGACCGCAGTAAACGTGCCGTTGCGCCAGTACCGCGACCGCGATGCGCCGTTCATGTACTTGTTGGAGAAGCGGCCCTCAGTAGGGATGTCGTCCGCGGCCAAAGACGTGACCTTGCCGGACAACAGACCGCCAGCAATGGGATTGTAGACAACAACGTCCAGTCCATAGCGGCGGCAGACGGGGATCAGCTCGGCCTCGATGCTTCTGAGAATGACGTTGTACATGCCCTGGTAGATAGAGGGGCGGACCCAGCCGTTGTATTTGCAGGTCATGACGACCTCGGCAACCTCGAACGCGGTGAAGTTGCTGAGGCCGAGGCGCTTGAACTTTCCGGCCTTGTAGAGCTTGTCGACAGCCTCGAGGGTCTCTGCGAAGGGAACGCTGCGGTCCTGGATGGTCAGCGAGTGTCAACGTTTTTGCGTTGTAAATAACGTGCATGACTTACAGCTGCATGGAGGTAGAATATCTGCACGGTTAGCGTCATCATTCGTCTTTATTTCGTATACACCACGTATACGACCAGTAGACTCACATCGACAGAGTCGGTTCCGAGCTCCGACAGACTCGTCTCGAACAGCTCTGTAAGCTTCTCCGGCTTGTGGTTGCCCGGGACCGTGGGGTAGACCTTGGTGGCAATGGACAGGCCGCGCTCCTTCCAGCCAGCCTCGCGCGAGAAGGCCTCCTGCTTGCCGCCGACATAGAGACGGGCCGTATCGACCTCGCTGTAGCCGTACGACTGGAACAGGTCGAGGGCTTTTTTGAACTCGTTGATGTCGGTGACCCGGGCGCCCTTTTCGACGTCGGGGCCAAAGGTCATCAGACCAAAGATGATGCGAGACTCGGGCATTTTTTTTGTTTTGCTATCAATATCTCCAGATGACTTCTACTTTCTAAAGATTCTCTTGGGCGTTCTATCGTGCTGGGCGATGCCTATTTATATGTGCCGGAGGTAAGACTGCCCCGCCGAATCAACAGCAGACAGAAAACGTCAATGGTCCCCTCCTGGCGTCTGAAGCTATGGCATCAATGGACGGCTTTATTCCCGCTTCCCGTATTTACAGTATTTGTGACGTGACTCGAAGGGAGGTTAGCGGGCAGTAAGTCCGTTAACAACGAGCTCGGTTAGTCCATTCCGCGGTCCGTTCTCCCACATTGCACCGATAGCAACGGGAGCGACGTATTTCCGCCTGGCTACAACAGATAACAGCCGCATCTGCATTCAGATAAAGTTTTGGGGTTATTTGTCACGGATTTAGTGGTAGATTTGATTTACTGGTTGTTGAGTCATGCTTTAGCTGGACGAGATGACTCCATTTCGACATCGCGGTTTTCTCAACTTTGCAAATATTGTGTAATATGCTTGATAAATAGTTGTAAGTCGACCCAATTCGTTTGAAGAGTTTTTATTCATAAAAAACAATTATATTGGTATTACGTTAAAATCTTTACTTAAAGCTGCTTATTTTAAAGAAAAAAACACGAATTAAAAATTTGGCATTAATTGATAAATTAACTATAATTCAACGTTGTGTAGAGAGATTCATTTATTAGTAACATAATAAAAAGCCATCTAAAAGCCTCCTATGAAACACGACAGCACAACGTCGTATCAATAAAAACTGAAAGAATAAGAGATGGCGGACATTACGAGTTCACAGCTCAATAGGATGACAGAGACCTTGATGAGAATACTGCTTACTTAACAGCTTATGTAAACATCTTGCATATATCGTAGTAAAATGTGCATAGACACTTACGCAGGCGGCACTTTATATTCCGGCATCGAAACCGCTCGCGATACAGAATGCAACATTATGTTCATCAGTAGACGTAACAGCCGTAGTCTGAAAGCCGACTCTCTTGTCGCATCGAACCCGCGCTGTGTACTGATAAAGTGGGGCGGGCGACCTTCCCCAGCTCCAACGCCCTTGCTCGTGCCTCGGTGATCTACAGCGCTCAGGTGCATGTGCAGCTGGTATTTCTGAGATTGGCGCATATTATCGCATTGAGCTGCTTCTACCATACGACGTACATTGCTCCATCTTCGCTTTGTTTCTTCATTTTCCCAAGTCATCATCCCATCCTGCCGCACTGTTTATAACACCCCCTATACATCAGACGACATCATGGCGACCACTCTTACAACCGGACGGAAATCCGTGCTTATCACTGGGTGAGTGAAAGACTGATGTGCACATATTCAAGCGATAGAAGGAAGCCACAAAAGCTGACCGGATAGCTGCACGCCGGGCGGCATCGGCCATGCCATCGCCGAGGCCTTCCACGCAAAGGGTGAGTGATGCATTCTGTCCCAATCTCTACTAAGCCCGCACCTTACCATGGCCCTAGGTGTTTTCGTGATTGCATCGGCACGCCGGATTGAGGTGCTCGAGGACCTCGCCGCCAAGGGCATCGCCACTGTCCAGCTTGACGTCACCAGCAAAGAATCCATTGCCAAGTGCAAGGAGGAGGTTACTACGCTTACCTCGGGCAAGCTCGACTTCCTCGTCAACAATGCGTAAGTCTCTCTCGTCGATCGATGGCACGGCAGACCTGTCACTAATTGGTAGCGGCCGCACCCACACGGTCCCGGCGACGGACCTCGACATGGACGATGTTCGTGCCACCTACGAGACCAACGTATTTGGCCTCATGGCCATGTGCCAGGCGTTTGTGCCGCTGCTCATCGAGGCCCAGGGCCTGATCATCAACGTGGCCTCGCTCTCTGCCGTGGTTCCATACATCTTTGGCGCCTCGTACTGCTCGTCCAAGGGTGCCGTCGTGTCCTACTCGCGCTGCCTGCGCCAGGAGCTGCGGCCGTTTGGCGTGCGCGTCACGGTCGTCATGGCCGGCACCGTGCGCTCCAACATTGCCAACAAGGTGCTGCCGCTTGTCGAAGGCAGTCTTTACGAGCCCGTCGCCGACCTCTACGAGAAGCGCCAGAGATACAGTCAGACTAACAACACCATGGACACGGCCGTGTTTGCTAACCGGGTCGTCAACAATGCGCTGCGCCCGGAGGTCCCGCTGCTGCTGCGCGCCTGGATGGGCCGGCGCGACTGGTTCTGGTGCGGCGGCATGTCGTGGGTCGTCTGGCTGGGCACGATCCTGGGCGAGTGGATTTCGGACATGGGCGCATGGCGCACGTTTGGCCTGCAGAAGCTCAAGGACTACCTCGTGAAGAAGCGCATTGAGCGCGAGCAGCTGGCAAAGACGGCCAAGCAGGAATAAAGCGCGGTCCGTTTCCTACCTATCCCAATGTATACATTTTCTCAAGACGATGATATAAATTAACGAGTCTGCTTATTTGCACACTCGTTTTCTTCTATTTGCACGGCAGATACGTAAAATGGGCCTGTTTTCGGACTCTGAATGGTCGACGCCGATAAAAGGCTTTGGTTGCCTATAGAAACGACGCAAGTATTAATCAAGCTGTTTTTACCACATCTACGCCCTCTGCTCTCTTGATTAGGATGACTTCGATGCCAACCAGTCAGAAAGCGACACACTCTATGTATTTACCATACAAATGGAAGAAAACGATCGTTCAAATAGGCTAACTTAATATATTTTAAGTAAAGCACAATGATGAAAAGCAGATAACATGTTGATGGCATCTTAATAATACAGGAAACAATATAATACCCCTAGCGTGATAAAGTACCAGACTATTCAATCACCAAGATGAGATACCTGGTGATCCAAACAATGCAAAAAGCCTGCACGGGCACGAGAACAACATAGACAAGCTTCTCCGAATCGGTGTAGCGACTCCAACGACTCTACAGCTCGCCGATGATGTCCTGAATGTGGTTGCTTGTCTTGGGCGAAGACGCAAACTTCTTGCCATAGGGGCCCATGAAGTCGGAAAACACACCCGTGAGGTTCGCGTGCTTCAACTGCATATGCTCGCCCGGCACTGTCCGGAAGTACAGACCGCCGCGCTCGTCCAGCGCCTTGAGGCCAATCCAGTCCTCCTTGTATATCGCGCGCTCACGCATCGGCGTCACATCGGTGCCGTTGACCTCGGAGAACCACGACGACTCCTTGGGGATCGCTGTTGTGTCGTCCTCAAACATGTACATGACAAAGTTGGTCATGTTGGCAATGTTCTCCTTGTAGCGCGGGTTCTGCTGGTTGGGCCGCTCGTTGTTGATGTCTGCCAGGAAGCCCGAGTGCTCCAGGTATTTCTCGTACTTGTCTGCCGTCGAAGGGTCGCGGAAGTACTGCGCCGGCACCACGCGCGTCTGCACCGTCTCAGACCACACGTTGGTGCGCAGCAGGCCGATAGCCGCGTGGCACGGCACGTCAACGAGGCCACACTCCATAAACTCGGAGATTCCGTTGTGCTGCGAGCCAAAGGTCACGAGCGAGCGCACCGGCGGGTTGTTGCAGCGCTCGACGTATGCGCGCAAGAATTGGCCGCCCTGGCTGAAGCCGATGGCATCGATGGCTGGCGCAGTCGAGATGATGGGGTCTGCCGCGAGGTCGGCGCACAGCTTGTCGACGTGCTCATTGACATTGCCGAGGAAGGTTGCACTACGATCACTGTTGGCGCTGCCGCCGATATTGACAATGTGGACGAGGGTGCCAGGGTTGATCTCGTTGGCAATATCACCAACATCAATAATGCCGGGGTTGTTGTAAGTATCGCCGAGGCCTGTACATTAGCATTCGAGATAAGAACAGCGACCGACCGAACAGATTTAAAGCCAACTAACCGTGCCAGATAACTAGAGGAAGCGGAGTATCGTCATCATCGTCGGTGGATGTCTTTGCGATCCAGGACGCCGTCGCCAGAGCGCCGAATGTCAGCACCAGCTGCAGCTGGCGGGTAATACCCATCTTGAATTCGGTATTGTTGAATTGATGGAAATGGGCTTTCTCGTGATAGTAATCCGATACAGACCAGACTCTGTGAAGAGATGTTGTGCAATGTGAGGTAGAAGATGGAAGATCAGAAGGCTACAGGGCTGAGCTCAGGCCACAGGGAAGCTCCCAGGCAGCTGTCTCGCATTCCACAACAGTGGATCCGTTACTATGGAGAACACATGGAAGCTGGGGTGGGTGGATCCATCACGTGCACTTCTCACATCCATTACATTTCCGTCAAACGATGTCATCGTTCAGGACGTATTGCGTCGTACTTTTGGCCCATAGATGATTAGATGTGACGAATATATGCTTAGACTATGATGGATATATAGCAAATGCAAATTCATAAGCTCTTATATAAACTAGACTACAATAGCTATATCGGCTCGTGGGAAGTTTCCTGAGTCCGCAACATCACGTGCTTTCCCGTTTGACTCATATCGCGTATTACATAACCCGGCGTGAGGCTGAATGCGCCGGCAGACTTTGCAACGTCAAGACGTAGGATGGTGTGTCTTTATAACTAACACTTTAGTATGCGTAGCCCTATTTATTACGACCCGTCAATTTGACCTTTTCATCCTATCTTGGTGTGCTGTATTACTGACTTTGTCGCGACGGGTCAAATTCGCCCCTCCATCAATTATGTAATCACCAAAGTCAAAGTACTAAAACTCTATTAGAGGTCTAGTAGCTTCTCCCCTCACAAGTTGACGACATCTGTATATATAACAACGACCACACCCGCATCGTCTCTACTTCGCGACCTCTTACCTACGAAATTCTACGAAAAACGTCCTACGATACCACTGCACTCGCACAATACCAGCTTCGACCCCTCCAGCTGTTGTAAGAGCTGAGCATCGTGCTCTAATCCCTCGTTCCCCCGCGGGGACCCCCCCAGCCTACCTCAACCTACATCCGCCTGTCTCGCCATACACCTCATACCCCGGCATTATGTTTCCAAATCACCGCGGTCCCTCTCGTGGCCCTCCGCCCGGTGGCCTGCGATCTGCTCCTACTGGATTTTCACCCCGCGGCAGAGCTCCTCGCGGCAACCTTTCTGCCGCCAGCGCCTCGCTGTCGCCCTCGTCCTCTACTCTTAGCTACCTCGCCGAACCAATCAACTACCAAACATTCACAGATGGCAACGCTGCCGTGGCTTTCAAGTCCGTTGCCAAGAAGGACGAAACCACTAGGGCCCGCGGCCTCGAGGATCTCGTCGCCTTTGCCGATGCAAACCCTAATAAGGCCACCGGCGGTGTCGAAGAGGCCGTGCTTGAGGCCTGGTCTCGCAGCTACCCTCGCCTATCTATCGACGAGTCGCGCAAAGTGCGCGAGCTTGCACACACTTGCCAGTTTGCTATGATGAAGTCGGGGCGCAAGCGTATGGAGCGTTTCATCCCTACCGTCATTGGCCCATGGCTCGCCGGCACCTACGATCGCGATACTGTCGTGGCCAAGGCGGCACGGGACGGTCTGTCCTCGTTCCTCACCTCGGATGACAAAAGCATTCAGTTCTACAAAAAGCTGCAGCCACAAATTCTCGAGTACGCCACTGCTGCTCTCAATGAGACACCGGCCACGCTCTGCGACCTGCGCTCTGTGAAGCAAGACGTAGCTGAGGCCAAACATGCGCGCGTTCAATACTCCTGCCTGGCGCTCGTCATGCTGCTCTTTACCAAACTATCCAAGGACGATACCGATACTCTTGCCGAGGAGTACAAGAACTTCTTCAACAGCAAGTCCGTCCGGTCCTCGATGCTGTCCGCTGATCACGCCCTGCGCCGCATCAGCTACGAGCTCTACCTTGAATGTCTCAACACCCGTCCAGAACTCATCAAGGCCAGCGTGCCCACCCTCAAGAAGTTCATTGTGGAGGAGGTGCAAAACGTTGGCCAGTACAGCTCCCTAGTTGCCTTGGTCAAGCTTCTCCACAAGATTGCACAAATAAACCCCGATGTATGGGCCAAGGACGAGGTGCACCCATATGTTCAGCTTAAGCTCCTCCTCGAGAAGGGCTCCCAGAATACTCTTGCCACATCAGCGCATGACTTTTGGGCAGAGTTCAACAAGCTCGCCTCTCTATTTCCAGCCCGTGCCATATCGGTAGAAGACGCAAGCGGTGTTTTAACCTCATTCCAGCGTGGCCTCACTGCTCGCGATGAGCCCCGTGATAACGCGATCGGTGGCTGGACAGCTTACCTATCAATGGCAAACCGTCTGATTGGTAGCATCACACCAGAGGAAGCACGCAAGGGTCTCATCGAGGCCCATGTGCTACCCGTCTTTGGGCATTTCCTGGCGCCGCCGTCAGCTAGTGTCTGGGACAGCAGCTCGCACCTCCCTGTGATCACCAACGCTGCTTTCCTCGTCTCCCGCAGCGCGTATCCTGATATCGTTGGGTCTGCCCGTAACGAATGGGCCAAGCTGGCAAGCGAATTCTCCGGGCGCATGGCCAACTCCCTACCCGAGGTCTCGTCCAACTTCAAGTCATCACAGGAGGCTATTGCCAACGAGGGCGAGCGCTGGTTCTCGCTCATCTCTTCTGTCCACGAGTCGGCCAAGAAGAATCCTGCTGGCAGCCAATCGACCAACCTCGCTGAGGATGTTCTTGAGCAGCCCACCATTACCATCTTGCAGAGTGCAGTCGATCTGCTGAAGAAGCGCAACTACAAGCCCTTCGGCGCCGCCCAGCTCCTTCTGTCTGCATTCACTCGTACATCCTATATTCTGGCAAGTGACAGCGGCAAGGCCATTGTCACATCACTGCTTCCTCTTGACAGCCGCGATGAGCTGGCACTTCTCATCTCGTCGCCTTCTGCGCCGACACTGCTGTCGTGTCTGCGTGCCTCTGCCGATATTGCTGGGCTTCGTGAGCACTACCAGGCCGTCTACTCTTCAATCGTGTCTACACTTCTCGACAATGCTAGCGCAGCCAACGCTGTAGAGACCGCCAAAAGCCTTGCCATTCTAGTCTCTGATGCGTCAGATGCTGCACACGCCACGAACCGCCGCAACGATGATTTACAAAAGTACCTTTGTGATTCTTGTCTGGCTGTTGCGCAAGGAAAGTCTGAGAGTTGGGATCTGTTCAATGCAGTCTTTGCGGCCAAGGAGCTGACTCTTGCCAACACCAAGGAATTGGCCAAGGAGATTGTCGATTCCATCACTATCGAGAACAAGGCGAATGCCTTGAGTCTCATTACTGCTCTTGAGATCATCGCAAGCCGCGTTCCCAACTGGGTCGGTGACGATGAGTCGCTGCAGCTCGACCTCATGTCCAAGCTTCTTGTTCTGGTCGAGCTCAATAACAATAAGAAACTGTCTGCCAAGGTTCTAGCGCTTCGCGAGATCCTTGACAACAACAGCAGGAACGGCGGCGGCGCGGAGACCAATACCAGCAACGGTAATCTGTCTGCGCTTCTCACCATCATCCAGAGCAACATCGACAACACTGGCCCCGAGTCACTCGAGGTCGACACTCTGATTGAGCAAGTGAAGAGCATTGTCAAGTCTGATGCTACGTCTGATGAAGACAAGGAGAACCTTCTGCCTGATACAGGTGCCTGGATGACTGATCTGCAGGCATTCCTCAAGCTCGGTCTGAATGCTTCGCTGTCTCTCACCAGTGCCCTTCGTGGTGCATATTTGCTCGTGCCCCCGACGGTAAACACTGATGGCGGCGTGAACGTCAAGCGTGACCGCCACGGCAACACCAAGGCCGCTCGCATGGCTTCTTATACGACCAAGCTTCTGGGCATCGACGGTTTCTCCATATCGTCTCTGCCGCGTGAGCTCCAGGTGGAGCTGCTGTATGCGCTCTATCTCGTGTCTGAGATCGGCTCCGACCAGGTGGCTCTCGACTCGCGCGACAGTCTCTGGGGAGATTTGTCGGCGTCTCTCTCGTCGGAAAACAGCGGTTTTTCTCTAGCTGCTGCCGAAGAGCAGATCTCGAGCATCCAGTCTCTGCTCTCATCTATTGTCACAGCACTATCTGAGGAGACCACACAGGCTCTTATTGAGCTCATGCTGCAGCAGACGGGCCAGTTAACGCCCATTGCGGTCTACTCTGCCCGTGCCCTAAGCCTGGTCATCCAGACGCGCAGTTCCCAGAGCGGCATCCCTTCAGAGACGTATCTTTCCAAGCTCAACTTGTGGAAAGTGGGTTCGTCAGAGACCGCACTTGGCGCTGTCGCCTTCCTGGCTGGATACGGCGACCTGTTAGAATCGTCTAAGACGATCAACACGTTTGTCAACCGCCTGGTCAGTGAAGTTTCGGGCCTCTCGCTGGACCCTGCCAAATACGAAAAGACCCTCACGACTCTAGTTGTGCTCAATGCCGCCTTGGGCATCTACGAAGTTGGCCAGGTCCCGGCAGCAAACAACCGTCTAGTGTTTGCAGTCAAGCACCTGACGTCGTGGTTTTCCAAGGAAACTGATGGTGAGAACGAGGACGGTGAGGATGCCGCGAGTGGCGAGTCCCCCAAGTCGTCCAAGATGAACACGCGCATCATCGCAGAGAGCTGCTGGGCACTGAGACGTCTGATGCCCTGCATCAAGGACATTTATGGACCGCACTGGGAGCGTGCCATCCGCTTCTGTATCAACCTCTGGGGCGTGGCTTCTACGGTTGCCCCTGAGAACGATGCTCCTCTCGCGTATCTCTATGCTTCTCTGAAGCTCGTCGGTACCATCAAAACTGCCAGCGAGGATGAAGAGGCAAGCGACGACCTAGCTGACTCGATGATTCTGTTTGGCGACGCTCTGTGGGCTGCTGCGCGTAAGCTGCTTCTAGCTCGCGCACACTTCCCCGAATCGATCCTTGCACGCCCGCAGCCGCACCAGATCGTCGACGATGCCCTATCGCGCATGGCCAGCCAGACACCCGTGGGTCGTCTGACCAAGACAGCACCCTACTTCACCATGGTCTCGTCGGACTCGCGTGGTATCCAAGCCGCCGGCTACGACTTCTTGCATCGCGCTATTCCTGCAGAACAGGCCGAACTGTCTCTCGATATCATTCTCGAGAAGAAGGGTAAGTCTTTCTTTTACTTTTGGTATTTTCTCCTATCAATGCACTGAACGCTAACAAAATAGTTGCTAAACTTCCTGACTCGCTGCTGGGCTTGCTGGTCGAGACACCCACTCTGGAGGCATACCCCGATGACATTCTTGCGACGTTCCCGATGCGTCTTCGGACCTACCTCCTAGGCTGGAAGCTCGTGTTTGATGCTTTCAGCACGGCATCCTCCAAGGTGCGCGGCGACTACGCCGACCAGCTCGCCAATGCACAGCTGCTGCCTGGACTGATGGAATTCACAGTCGATGTGCTGGGCCACTCCGTCGGCCAACCCCTGAACCTCGACCGCGAGGGTCTGGGCGAGCCGTCTGAGATTGTCGAGTACAGCCTGTCTGTTGCGGATTCCGAGGCCGACGAGCGCCACCTGCACCGTCTCTTGGTGCACGTGTATTTCTTGTCGCTCAAGTTTTTGCCTGGCGTCTTCAAGGCATGGTTTATGACCTGCCGCTCGAAGCAGACGACCAAGGCACTCAACTCGTGGACGGCCAAGTACTTCTCGCCTATGCTGATCGAGGCTGCGCTAGACAGTGTTGCAAAGTGGTCCGACGAACAGGTCGAAGCAGGCAACGGCGGCGACGATGACCGCGAGATGACCGTATCTGTGCGCAAGAAGGTGCGCCAAGTCGTGGCAAGCTACGAGATGGATGAGACGACGATGTCGATTACGCTGCAGGTGCCCGAGAACTACCCCATCGACAAGGTGGAGTGCCTGGGCACAAACCGCATGCTGGTAAGCGAGGAGAAGTGGACGATCTGGATGCGAATCACAGAGGGTGTGATTGCCTTCTCCAACGGCTCGCTCGTAGATGGCCTTACGGCGTTCCGGCGCAACGTGAGCAGCACGCTCAAGGGCCAGACGGAGTGCGCCATCTGCTACTGCTTCATCTCCGAGGACAAGAAGATCCCCGAGACGCGGTGCTCGACGTGCAAGCACCTGTTCCACAAGCTGTGTCTGTACAAGTGGCTTTCTACGAGCAGCCAGAACACGTGCCCTCTGTGCCGTAACCTCATCGGTCTGCACTATGGCTCAAAGACCCGTCGCACAGAGCCCATCCATCCATGAGCCATCGTCTTTCCTTGCTTTTCCTCTTCCTATTCTTTCTGTATGTTGCTCTCCTAGCTGTCTACATGGTCACGATGGCCATATGGCAGGTTGCCATCCATACGGTCTTTTTGTATTTGCATTACAGGTGTTAGGGTGTCTTTGTTTTTTTTGTTCACTTTTGGGATTGCCTTTTTATGATATAGATGCTGTTAGACGGCAGGTCCAGCTGATGCACAATACCGTTATAAATAAAAGTCTAGAATTGCCTGCTTGAATCTGCTAGATTGCACTAGATGAGATTTACCAACTGTTTTATAACCCATATCTATATCACCTATACCAGCGTCTACAGCTTTCCGTTTGCTTGCAGAGCCCGGTCGCCGTCGACCAGCACACACCAGCCCTCGCTGCCACGGCCACCGTCGCCGGCGACCACGGATTCAAAGCCATCGGGCCCGCGCGCGAAGGTCAGCACGGCATTATCGAAAGTACCCGGCTGCAGCCACACGGCCGAGATGCCAAGCTTCCGGGCCTCGCGCAGCACCTCGATCGTAACAGCTGGCGGCGTGATGACAGAAAGCGCCGTCTCGCGCGGGCTTGGCAGAGCACCCAGGTTGGGGATGGTCTTGTGGTCGGTGCCGTCGACAGCAATAGCAGCAGTGCCGGGGTTCACAGGCGTCGCGGGCAGGTTGCGGTACGCATACCAAGCAAAGACTAGTCGTTAGACACTGGCACAATCATGCATGCGCGGCAAGGAGCGAGAAACCCTACTTTTGTATCCAAACTTGGCCTTGTTAGCGGATGCGCCGACAACGGCAAAGTAAGGCTTTGCAAAGAATGCGCGGGCAGTAGCTTCGGTCGACATTGTGTTGATGGTGTGCTTCTCTTGTTGGACTTGTTACAGCTTACAGCGGGATTGATGCTGCTATATACGTATACTGTGCTCTGATGAAATTGGCCGACTGGATGATGTGATGCTATCGATGAGCGCAGGACATGACGGGTGTGGGATGTTAGTGTTAGTGGACCTCGGCGGGCAAGCGGCTGCGGGCGCCACCAATCTGACAAATCCGGGGAAAAGCTGCTTATCGGCAATGCAAGTCCTATTTCTTTCGGCATTTTCTGTGGTTTTTTATTCTTATTTTTCTATGAATACGAATTCGTATATGTGATTTCTGAATTATTAGAATGATCAGATATTAACCTTGCGAATATAACAGTTGACATATTAACTCTTGTCCATTATCTTCTTGGAAAATTTCTGTCAGAAACTAGCAATGCACACATGGACTATTTTTTACATTGTAATTCTACTAGATATTCTTCCCAAATAACTAATACAATATGAACCTGTTCTCTTACTTCAAACCACAGAATCGGCTTGAACCACTCCAACACTGATCGCATCTTGCAGTGAAGCCTTGCACGTGCAATCGTCTGACATCAATGTCCCACTATTCGTCTCAACACTAGCGTCCGGATTACATAATGGCTCAATACCCCGACCGGGCCGAGGATGCGTGCTATTAACGACCTTCTTGAAAGAGATGAGTGCTGCGTAAGCCTGCATTCCAAGCCGTTGCCAAAGTTTGCATGATATCTACATTAATCCGCTCGTATCAACATGTAACATTGAGCTCGCCCTTTGGCGGCCGCGCTTGGCGATGGGCGATGACTGTTCTTGCAGCTCTTCGTGGCGTAGCTTATCAAGCCACATCTCGAATGTGTCTCAGCATGACTATGGCTGTCTCTTCCTTCCCGATCATCTTCACCTGTGGCTGCGCCGGGCTCGACTGACGGCCCCGTGACATCAGTGTAGACCCACAGTCCCCACCTGCAGCTCGCTCTTTCCTCTCTAAGCTGTCTGGGCTCTGTCTTGCCCTGTCTCCAGCGTGCTCCTTCCCCGGCGAGTCCCAGCCACCCGCTCTTTCTCAGTGCCTTAGCGGCGTGGTGCTGGTCGAAGCTTCCTTCTGCGTCAGGCCCATTAAATTTAATCCCAAATTAAGTGGATAATGAGTGAAATGAAATAGTAAAATAGCAGAAACAAATAGAAAATACATCAGGCCAGAGAAGGAGCGAGAAATACTGACTGGTGGCTGCTCCTTCCATTTTCCACTTCATTCAACCACCGCCGTCTAGGTAAGATAGCACGCGCACTCTACACATCGCCAACCCCGTCTTCTTGTCTTGCCGTTGTCGCGGAACTCCTCTCTCGTCTTCATCCCCTTCTCGCTCTACGCCCTTGGACATCCGCGCCGTCTGATCTTCGCACAACGACTAGCCTTGCCGCGCTTCGTCCGATCTTCGCCTTTGCCACCCTCGTGCTCTATCGTTATTCGGCTCTCAATTCGCATTCGCATTTCCGGTTGCGCCTCAACCATGGTCTGCCGTCTGGCTTCTCTGTTGGCTGCTGGTTTCTAGACGTTCTCTATCTGTCTTGTTTATCTTTTCCTGCATACTCTAGCAGTACACTGCTGCATACTCAACCGCTCTCACTCATTACCGCCCTCGTCCGACGTTGCCTCGCCTTTTCGTTCGCTCGCTTGATCCCGACGCTGCCGGCCCTCGCTTTACGTGATCGACCTCATCTTCCGCGTCGAAGTCCCCCACGACTATTCACCTGCTATATCCCTACCTGCGTCGCGACGCTCTGCAATACCGTATCATCTTAATCCATTCACGCCTCCACGATGGCCGCTACAATGGGCGACCTTTCGCGGACCGAGTACCCGGCTTTGCTGGTAAGGCTGCTCTCTTCCCTTGACCGTCCCGGCATCGGCTGGCTATGGTGCCTGCGAACCGATCGCAGGGCTGTGTGCCGTGCTAGTTGCAGCCCGACGCTAGTTCGGCCTTGAGGCGCGTCGCGGTCGACCTCCTACACAATGGCCTCTGATGTGCTAATCACTCCCGCGCCTATAGGACTATCTCGTGCCTGGCCAAGCACTATTTGCTTTGCAGGATCGCATGCGCCGCATCACAAAAAACAATCAGGACATCGCCGACTGGATCCAGGTACGACGCGAACCTCTGGTTCAGACAGCACGACTGATGCGAGGTTGAGCATGCTGACTCATCGCGTTAATCTAGGAACGGCGGAAGATTGAAGACCAGTACGTTGCTGGCTTGAAGAAGCTGACAGCGTTCAAAGGACCAGCGTACTCGACCGAGCTTGGGTAGGTTATATGTTTTGTTTTCTTCCCGCGACCTGTGCGTTGTAAACGTTTGCGACAACACTTGCTCACACTCACACTCGCAGCGTTTTCCAACCAGTCTGGGACTCTATCATCCGGGCCGTCGACACTGCCGCTGTCGCCCACCACATCTACAGCGATGGCCTCCTGAGAGATGTCGAGACGCCTCTCCGCACCTTCCAGCAGAAGAAGGAATTCGCCAGCATGACCACGATATCTTCGAACCTTCAGGGCGTTGTCAAAGAACTCGAGGACTCGCAGGACAAGGCCGAGAAGCTCAGCCGGAAGGGTGGCAAGAACAACGCTCAAAAGTTGACTGCAGCGAGCCAGAGACTCGAAGCGGCTACTCAGCAGTGGGACTCCCAGGCCCCCTTTATCTTCGAGACCCTTCAGGCCCTCGACGAGCAGCGCACCAACCATCTCAGAGACGTCCTGACGCAGTATGAAACTTTCGAGGTTGATCAGACCAGCCAGCTCCAAGCCACAGCCGAGGCTCTTCTCAACCAGATCCTCGAGGTTCAAACGGCCGACGAGATCCAAACCTTTGTTCAGTCCATTACGCAGTCTCGCCCTCGGCTCGAACGTAGAGCCAATGCGCGCCAGTCTAGTATCGCTGGCTCCTTCATTGGCAATGTGGCGTCACATACGTCCAACGCCGGGGCTGGCTCTATCTCAGAACCAGCCCCGCCTACACCTGCCTCAGCGGTTGATCGTTCGGCTGCAGCAGAGCAGGCTCTGGCCCCGACCCCTATTGCAGCCCCGGTATTTGTGCCTTCGACCTCATCCGGCCCTGCGTCTTCTTCCTTCCAGGCACCCCCGGCCCCGCCTTCAAGAGAGGGAACTAATCTCTCTGAGCACTCCACGTCTCGTCAAGAAACTTCCGCCCCGCCTCAACAGCACCATGGTAAGTGGACTACTATATGACGACCCTAATTTCTTGACAAAGTAGTTTCCTAACTAGTAAAGAATCCAAGCTGCGCAGTCGCATCGGTACCGTGTTTGGCCGCCGGCGCCAGAGTGTTCATGCAGGTTTTGGCCAGCTCTCGCCATCCAAGGGCTCTAGCGGACCATTTGGGCGCCTTACTGTTAGCAGCCACGGCCGGGCCGTTTCGCCTCGTTCCTCCTCAAACAACCTCGCTGAAGCAGATAACCGCCTCTCTTCTCTAGCCGAAACCCCTGACTCGCCGAGCAACGCCCGGACAAACGCTAATGGCGCGGCGTCTCTCCAAAGCTCAAGCTCCAGACCCGGCTCTAGCATTGCACAGGGTGCAGATACAGCCGCACTTACTTCCGGTGCCCCAAGCGGTGCTGCGGACCGAATGACGGCAGACGACCTGTTTGGTGTTGGTCCCCCACCCGGTCCGCCACCTGCCCATCAGCAGTCTGCTGCCGGCGAGTCATCTAGAGACGCGGAGGGCTTCTCTGTCCGGCCTGCTGCAAACGATCCCATTTCTCTGGCTCAGCGCGAAGCCGCTGCAGCAAGTGGTGAGCCATTAGGTGAAGACTCGGAGGGCGCATTCAAGGTCAGCATTCAGGAAGAGCCTGTGGCAGATGAAGACCCGCGGGCCAAGCAAGCCGCGCTTCACAATGTCGTCAACACCCTGTCCCTCGGAATGCCTACACGCAAGACGGGCACCGTGCGCGGCCGCCGTGACGTCAGAAATACGATTTACGTCCCGTCTGGCTCGTCGGTTGCAGAAATACCATCTTTTGCATCGCCGCCAGTCGCAGCAGCCTCTACTTCCAATATTTCCCGCAGTTCGACCTTCGCTTCATCACCCACGCCAAGCAGACCCACTGCAAGCTTCCCGACAGCTCCAGAGAGCAGCTTTGCTGGATCCGACACCCGCTCTATTCGGTCCACGACATCGCTTGGCGGTATCCTGAACGTCAAGCACCACGAATCCTCCGACCCCGGCCTCCATGCATCTGTCATTGAAAGTGTGTCGGCCACCTTTGAGGGCGGTGAGCTAAAATCTGTCAAGATTGCAGGTGAAGCTGCCTTCTCCTTTGTCGGCGACGACGCACCAAAGAGTAAGTTTGAAGTTTTGATTTGTGCTACCGTGCGCCCGTATACTAACCTTGCACAGCTACTACTATCAAGCTGAACAACTTCGCCCTGCTCGAGGCCATTGGCCCCAACAACGAACTGCTCCTTGCGACGTCTTCCCCCAGCGAGTTCACTCTCAACTCTGGCGACCTCCACCAGAAGCCTGCGACTGCCTTCACGTTCCGCCTGCACTCTGACAACGAGGAGTCCCACAAGATGCACTGTCTTTTCCAGATTAGACCCGACTGGAAGCCAATGGGCGACAAGCTGGGCCTGATCATTAATGTCCGCCTGAACCCTGTGGCACTTGTAAACGAGCCGATCGTGCTACGGAATGCTGCTTTCATTGCCAAGTACGAAGGCGCCCTGGCAAGCAGCGTCTCTGCCAAGCCCACGTGCACGCACCTCAAGGACAAGCACCTGGTGTTCTGGCGGATACCCGAGCTGACCCTGACTGCGGAATGGCAAAAGGTCGCGATCATGCGCGTTATAGGCGACAAGGGCGCCGAGCCGAAGCCGGGCCGCGTCGACACCAAGTGGGAATACCTGGTGCCTGCGGGTGCCTCCATGACCTCCAACGGCAACGATCTGACCATCAGCCGGAAGACGGAAGCAGCTCCCGCAGAAGAGGAGGAGGAAGACCCCTTTGCTGATGCACCACTGAGCCCCAAGCCGACTAATGGCAGTGCCGAATCATGGGTCAGCGTGCCAACAGTCTGGCAGATTGCCAGCGGGCAGTACGGCACCGAAAACTAAGCCGCACACTTTAGCCACACCTACTAATAATCCTGCCGGGCCCTATTCCGCTTGTCTTGTATAACCCTTTTTTTTGTTTACTGCGTACTTGCTACGTTTTGGACGGCCCCTGTTTTGTCATGTTAGCAATCATTTCTTTTCAAAACACCTTTTGCATGCTTGCTTGTCTTTTGTGTTTCGCGTGTTTCTTTCCTCCTGTCCTGTTTACTTACCCCTTTTTTTTGTTTAAAACATACCTGTATAAAGCCTGCTTCGGAAGAAGAAGAAAAGCAAGATGCTATCTGCTGACTTGGTCATTAATTTTGGATTAGCATTCCGACAAATAAACTCTGTTTTGTTATCATCCATAGCTCACACCTCGGGGGCTTTCAACATGACCGGTAGCTATTCTATGGTGCACATATGTCATTGATTATGAAAGAATAATATTCATGGTCAGGACCACGCAATAAAAGGAACAAAACAATCGTTTGATATGATATTATACCTACTACAAGTCGCAGAGATAGAAGAATCTTAGATAAGCCGTTCGCCTGGGACGCCCCTCTAACCAATAAATCAAAGCACACAAAACACCCAAACACCCAAACACCCAAATACAAAGCAGGATCATACAGGTCACCGTCCCATGGCCACGGTCGTCGTGCGCGCCTGCTCCTCGCAGAACTCGAGCGTCAGTGCCGCCAAAAAGCCAGGGATACATCCCTTTTCGCGCACCCAGAACCGGATCTGGTCGTCGATGCGCTGGGCAAACGCGCTGCGCGGACCGCCGCCGACCTTCATCGTGCCACGCTCGCCGTCAAACACGATGCTGTTCTCGTTCTCATCTGTCTGGCTGGGAAAGTAGACGCTCTCGACGCGCATCTTGCCGTTGGGAATAAAGGTGACGTGCCAGCCCAGTGTGCTCTCGACGGCCTCCTTGAACTCGGCCGACTTGGACGCCCACACCTCTTTGAGGCGGCGGCTCGTCTTTTGTGCAGACGCAGTCTCGGCATGCGCGTCGGCCACCTCGCGCTGCGCCGCTGCCAAGACGGACATGGGCACTGTGGTAAAGGCGCCGCTGTTGCCCGCAGCCGATGACAGCGCAGATGACTTCTTTGCCGAGTTGGCCTGGATGTGGGCCAGCAGCTCCTGGTTTTCCTTTGTCAAGGCCTCGAGCGTGGATCGCTTGACGTTCTCGTGGTCGGACGTCGGGTTGGACCGCATCGACAGGACGCGAATGCCGGACGCCTTCTTTTCGCTTGCCAGCTGCTCCTTGGTCACGGACAGCTCTGTCTCGAGCACGCGGTGAGCGGTGCGAGCAGCCGCCAGCTCGTCTTGCAGCTTGCGGGCCTTGCGGGACAGCTGATCAACCTGTTCAGAGTCTTGACCAGCGGCGGCAGAAGACTCGTCAAGACGCGGCCGCTTGTTACCAACAACCTGTGCGGTCGCAGGTGTTTCCATGGCAGAGAGCTCCTTGTGCAGGGACTCGGCTTCGCCGCGGTACTTGTCAACGAGCTCTTCGAGCTGCTGCACACGGTCGGCTTTGAGCTGGTCGAATTGTTCGGGATTGAACGTCATGTCCTCGTTGTCAAAAGCCTTGAGCTGCGCGCGCAGGTATTCGACCTCCTTGACGGCGAGCGTGCGCTGGCGCTCTAGACGAGTACGTGCCTTGGCGTCGAAAACAGGGCCGTCCGTGCCAGGGGTTGCAGCCTTGAGCTGCTCAATCTCAGCGGCGAGCTCCTTGTTTTGGGTCTCAAGCGAGCGAATGTTGGCATCGCGCTCTGCAACCTCGGGCTCTAGGGCCCCGATTTTCTCTGTAAGAGAGGCAGTCTGATAGCGGGCTTCCATTAGTGCCTTGGCAACGGCCTCGGGCGAGTCGAACTCGGGGTTGCCGTCGCTGTCGCTGCTCAGCGACTGCAGGTAGAGTGCCCACGAGCGGTGCTCTGTCTCGAGCCGCTGGCGCTGCATGCGCTCTTCGTCGAGCTCCTTCTCGAGCATCTGGGCGCTCTCGAGCTTGCGCAGCAGAGACCGCTTTTCTTCCTCGACAATCTCTACTGCCTTGTGCGACTGGCGCAGGTGCCGCAGCTCTGTCAGCTGCTCGCGGTTTGTGGCCTCGAGTGCGCGGATGTGGTTGACCTGATCCTTGAGTTCGCGCCGAATAATCTCCATCGTGGCCGCATCGCCCGTCTGCGCCTTGAGACGGAGGACGTCGGCTTCGAGGTGGCCTACAGTCTCATCGCGCTCGGCCAGCTGTTGTTGTGCGCGCTGCAGGGCTGTCTCGCGAGCGGCGGACTCCTGCGCAAGCTCCTCCATGTTGCGCTGGGCTGAAGCCACCTGCGATTGCAAGTCGGTCATGCGGCGCTCGTTCATGCGTGCCGCCTCTTCTTTCGCTGCACTAAGATCATCGAGTTGTTCTTGGAGAATGCGGGCCTCCTCACCGGCTTCACGGACCTTGCGCTCGAGGTCGCGCTGGCGTGTATCCTGGTCGGAGCGTGCAGTGTCGAGTTCGGTATGGAGCGACTCAATCTTGCGCTCGGCGGCAGCGCGTTCGGCGTCGGCAGCCTGGCGCAGCTTGAAGTCGTCTTCGGCTTTGCGGCGCGCATCACGGACTTCGGTCTCGTGCTGCAGTCGGGCCATTTCCTTCTCCTGCTCAAACGTGTTGACCTTGTACCGCAGCGTGCCGACCTCGGCCTTGAGCTCTTCGATGCGCCGGCGCTGCAGCTCATACTCCTCGGCATCGGGGGGCGCCATGTTTTCCTTGCTGCTCTCGTGTGACGTTGCGCGGTATGAAGAAGGGGGGCCGCCGCCGCCGCCCGCGGTGGGTGTATCGGGAACGGGTGCAGCGCTGTGCCGTGATGACGGGCGGGATGCTGCTATGCCCTGTTGTGCTTGTTGTCGGTGTTGTTGCTGGGTGGTCTGAGCCGGCCGCTGCCTCGCGCCTGCGGCTGGTGCCTCGCCGGTGAATAGATTGTAGGAAGGCTGCGTCGAGGTTGATCGTCCGAGTGCAGACTAGACTGTTAGCGTTCCTCATCCACCACTCGTTGCTCCTGTCCAACGCTGCGACACTCACCCTCGCCGTCCTTGAAATGCCGCCGCTGGTTGTCCGCTGATGCGCCTGGCTGCTTCCGTTCATTCCCGCGGCTGGTCGACCGTTTCCAGCAGAGGCGCCGTTTGTGTTGTTCGGCGTATGCGCTCTCATACTCGTCGCTGAGAGTGGTGCCAGACGTTGTTGTGTTGATGCTCAGGTGCTCCTCTTCGTATTTTCGGCTGGCAAAGAAACGCGTCCCAGTGCAGCACTAACACCAACAAACAGTTGGTTCCGCGTGCGGCCCACTAACAATGGCCGTTTGTTGCTTATGATCAGGTGCTTATCAGCGGTCACGTGCAGATAGGACATCCTGACTGGCGATCAGGATCAAAGGGTGCCACTTGTTGGCTGCTTGTATTCTACCGTCCCGAGGGCATGTAGATGCTGCTTTGTCGAAGAAACTGCGTAGACGATGTACGTACCAGAGTATTATCCGGCTTGTTGCTTCACCGACAACGGTCTTGTCCCGTGATGACCGTTAGGTAAGCTTGAAGCTATTCCGCACTACGGCGCACCTCTCGGCTTTAAGCTGTCCATGCCGCCCATGATTGGTCATCATCAGCTGTATTGTGGGTCCGCTCTAACACGAGCCGCAAGCTTCACATTCTACACTGCAAAACGACAATATACAAACTACTTCACTACTCCATATAATTCCCTCCTCCACCCCATCCCATCCGCTATCACAGACTCCTGGCGTCCCCTGTCTCGCGTCTACTCGCTTCTCCACCATGACATATGTGTTGACTGACTGAGAACCTGTCGCAGCGAACCAGCCGCCAGCAAGCTGTCCCTTGATCAGCACGTGCATCCCTCGCCAGCCGCGTCCTCTCCGTGCACATCCGCTGCATAGCTACTGAATAGCTTAAGAACAGCCTCATCTACACAGGCATAGCTTGCGAAGCCGAACCAACTTTTCCGCCACACAATATGCGCTCTACGACATCTGCGCTCCGCGTTCTGGTGAGTCGCACTCCGGCGGCGGCCATGCTCTTGGAATCCTGGGATCCGACTAACGCTAGCATGTGAAGAACGCCGTCTCAACCTGTGTCCCAATACGGGCCTCGCGCATCCTATCATCGTACGAAAGACGACCCTCGCTCAACAGCTCTGCGCTCTGCTGCCAGAGACAGCTGTACCCTCGTTTCGCACAGACCCGGCTCGCGTCGAGCACTCCGCAACCCTCGAAGCCCGAGAATGGCGGCGACAGCACAGCAAGGGAGGCCGCATCGGACGGCGCAACATCCCGGGCTAGCGACGTGGCTTCCTCTGCCTCCGCTTCGTCCTCGTCGGTTGCCTCCGAAGCGTCATCATCAACAACCTCCTCGACAGCTAAATCAAACAAACCGCTGTCGTCATCCACGTCCTCCGCCTCGACCGAGGACTGGGAGGAGAACCCCAACTTTAACATTGAGAAGTTCTCGGAGTTGCCACACAGCAACTTTGGCGTGAACCAGCACATGATCATCAACGACGAGCTCAAGGAGGCGCTGCGGCAGATTCTGTGGCAGTTCCGCGCGCCCATCCGGTATGCGTTTGCGTATGGATCGGGTGTGTTCCCGCAGAGCAAGTCGGACGGGCGTGTGCCGACGGAGGCGGAGATCAAGGCGATCCACCCCAAGGCGCCGCAGAGCATCCAGCGCGCGCAGGACGGCACGCCCAAGATGATTGATTTTATCTTTGGTGTCACGTTCACGCAGCACTGGCACAGCCTGAACCTGCACCAGCACCGCGACCATTACAGCGCGCTCGGCTCGCTCGGCTCGGGCGCTGTGTCGTATGTGCAGGACAATTGGGGCGCCGGCGTCTACTTCAACCCGTACGTTGTCGTCAACGGCATCCTGATCAAGTACGGTGTGGTGAACCTGGACACGCTCTGCACGGATCTGAGCGAGTGGCAGACGCTGTACCTCGCCGGCCGGCTGCACAAGCCCGTCAAGATCCTGCGCGACGACGCGCGCGTGCGCCTTGCCAACCAGATCAACCTGTTGTCGGCGCTGCGCACTGCGCTGCTGCTGCTGCCACCCGACTTTACCGAGCACGAGCTCTACAGCACTATTGCCGCCATCTCGTACCTCGGCGACCCGCGCATGCGCCTGCCGACGGAGAACCCGCAAAAGGTGGCCAACATTGTGGACAACAACATGAGCAACTTCCGGCGGCTGTACGCGCCGCTGATTGAGACACTGCCGAATGCGCAGTTCAACGACAGCCGGTGCAAGAGCCAGGGCTGGCTCGACGACGGCGACGCGAACATGCGCCTGGCACAGGATATGGACCCTGTGCGCCGCGCCAATATGGTGCGCCGGCTGCCCAAGGCGTTCCGCGAGCGGCTGTACTTCCAGTACCAGAAGAAATTCGCGATACCACGCGGCGAGTTCAACGAGATGATGCAGACGCAGCGCGCCGAGGAGGATGCAGGCCAGGGCGGCCACTTCAAGCGGCAGCTCGGTGGCGGATTCGAGCGGCGGATCGTGCAGGACGACCCGGATGCGCTGCGGGGCCATGTGCGGCAGGTGATCAAGCACACGATCAACTGGCCGAGCACGTCGCAGAGCATCAAGGGTCTGCTGACGTCTGGTTTCGGCCGGTCGGCGCGCTACATGGGCGAGAAGATGGACAAGTACAAGCAGGGCAAGAAGCCCAAGGAGGTCACGGAGGTCAAGGCAGAGCCGGCCGCCGAAGAGTCGAGGCCGGCTGAGCCCGCAACCAGCGAGTCGGAAAAGAAGCCATAGCCAGAAAGCTGCTAAAATAAACCACTAAAAGCATTGCTACGCATTCATTCTTCCGTTGTTTCGTTTGTTGACAAGATCATTGCGACAACACCTTTCTTTTACCTTTTCTTCCCTTTCTCTGCTTTTATTCGTATCTCTCGTTTCACTTCTTTTCTTTTGTCACTTTTCTTTTCTCATCTTCTACATTGTTATCAGCTGTTGTATTTATATTTCTTCGGGGCAGGCATCGCATGGGCGGGGTACAGGTGAAAGGCACAATAAACAAGTCTTTTCCTTGACATGCGACTACTACGCCTTATTGACCCGTGCCACAAAGTCAACAATCAGCTTGCCAACCTCCTCGGGTTTCTCCCAGAACATGGCATGGCCCGACTCTGCAACGAGCTCTGTCTGCAGGCGGGGAAAGTTGTCTTCAAGGTACGTTTGGATGACATCCGTCTTGACGGCGTCGTCGTTGCTTCCCAAGATGAAGAGTGTCTCAACATCCGGCGCGGCAGCGAGGAGTTTGTCCGGCTCTTGCGTGCGGATGGCGAATTCCCTCCGGCGCTGGGTGGGCGTGGTCAAGGCCATGGATCCCAGGAGGGCGGCCTTGAAAGTGTAGGGCATGGTGCTGCGGTATGGCTGGAGAAAGCACGACTCGACAAAGCGGCGGTAAAAGTCACCGACCGTGTCGCCGTCGGTCATGGACGGCGTGGTCATGCGCGGCGAGAAGTACACCGTGGTCTCCTCGGAGTAGCAAGTTTTGAACTGGTCGTTAGCCACATTTGCTGCATTGGCATATGACAAAGGGCGCAGGGACTCACGACGTTCGCGCTAGGCAAGCCGGCAATATAGATGAGACCCTCAATGTAGTGGCCCAGGTCACTGGCGAAGACGTCGCAGGCAATGATGCAGCCATAGCTCCTGGTGGCATTAGATGCGTGTATTCGATGCGTGCAGATGGCAGAAGAGTGTTTGGTGCAACTCACCATCCCGCTAGAAACACCTTGCTTGCACCATAGTACTTGCAGACGGCCTCAAAATCCTGCGCTATCTTTTTCGGCGTCCACGGGTTTCCCTCGTCGGACACGGCTGTCGACCGGCCCTGGCCACGAGGCTCGTAGGTGATCTATGCGTTGATTTAGTTCTACTTCGACTTTATGACAGGAGAAGAGTACGCACCAGACAGAACTTGGACAGGAGCTGTTCGTCCTGGAATTGCTTCTCGAAGACGAAGCTGGGAAAGGCGAAGCCGGGCACCAAGACAATGGTGGGTGCCTCGGCGGGCGACCGGCCGGCCCGCGCGGCCCAGATCCTGGTGCCGTCGGCGGACACGACTTGCGGGTCGGGCGAATCCAAGACTGCTGGAACCATGCTGGGCGGTGTTGGATAGTGCTGGATGATGTACTGATACAGGCAGAGTTCAATAAGCCAACGTGTCGGCTCAACCACTTTATATATCCGTCGCCTTGTCTGTCTGGCTGATATCAAGCTGGGTCAGGTCTGATGAGACCCACATATCAAACTGGCCATGGCTCTTGCATGATCTGTAATCAATACAGGTGGCATACCGCCAACGAAATGGAAGCAAGGCGTGAGAGATGCGGTACGTTGAGAGACTCGTATTGCTTATAAACGTCGTTGTTGATGATCTTGCAAGTTCCGGTGTCCTTCCTGCAGACAACAGCACAACAGCAACCGTAGGGCATCACATGTACGTGTTCTGTCTCACAGTTAGTGCTGACGGTGCTGATGACGCTCGATGCTTGTCATGTTGACAGAGACAGGTCTATAGATTATACGGCATGCTGACGACAGCGATTCTGCTCAGAAGTAGTCAGACGATGTTTATAGTCGAGTTTCGTCAGCGACGGTGAGGCTTACGAATATGAATTCGGCGAGCCCTATCTCCGAACCTGTGATGAGGGCGAGTTGTTGTATCCAGTTGGATCATAGTAACTGATGCAACCAATGTCTACAGACATGATGGGGGGCAGTGAACGTGATCTTGTGTAATACATGTATGTGGATGGCATGCAGTATTCTATTTCCATTATAAACCCTGAGAATCAAGTTGCCTCCGGTTGCTTACAGCAAAATGGCCGGTTGTCAACTCGGAGAGGTGCCGCCCGACACGGAGTTTCAGTCGACACGGAAAGGCGGCAGGGGCCTTGCTACTATGGACACATCTAGGCCAACTCTATTGCAGTTCGTCAGTCACTTATAAATCTATCTGAGCTACTGTTTACCTGCTTGCTGTATCAAGGATAGGTTCGCCACCCGGGAGGGACCGTCGACACGGACGTTCCTGTTGATCTTTGCAAGGTTCATTGCAGTCCTTGATTATTATCAATAAGCTCTGTTCGATGTGAGCTTTTGTGGGAAAACACAGGCACCGCGTTGTTCGGATTCGTCTTGATGCGGATCACTTATGGAGCACAACTACACGGTCACACTGAGTGCTTGGCCACCTTTCCTCGTCGTATTGTTTAGTGTCTAGTCAAGATAACAGTCGGGGTCTGTTGAGTCGACTAGGCTACATTCCGTGAATTATTCAATAGAGAAAGGTCTACAAGGAATGTTCTCTTGCGTACTGGGCTCGATCGTGAGGAAAGAAAACAGAGGATACGAGACAGCCAACGAGATAGGGAGTAGAGAAAAAGGAATGGAACCAGAGACGCCCCACTGATGACATATGCCAAGACCAGTTCAGGGTCAAAGGATAAGGGGAATCAACAGAGGGGGTGAGGGGCCTCTTCAAGTGGAGGAGAAGAGGAGATGGCGGAGGAAGAGGCGGAGGGGAAGGAATCGGAGGAGGAGAAAGGCTCCGTAGTCGTAGTGAACACTCCGTAGGAAGGGATGGGAAGGGTAAGAAGGAGATGTACTGCGAACACGTGCTCGCATCGACGCATCCAGAGACGCCCGTCACTGTTCTTTAAACGACAAGGAAACCTTGGCCTGCATGCATGCACCGTCCGTGGGCGCTAGTAGTGACATTCGATAGATCACCACCCTGAAGAGCCATTAGGCACAAGGGTCGGATAGGGTAGAAACGCCATCCTCGCTACACTGAAGAGGATCGAGATTCCTGCCAGCCCGACCCGTCGGCATGTGTCCATGGCCATGATCTGACGATATCCCTTATGCCTTTTGGCTTTTAAGCAAGAGATAGAACTCGGAGTCTCCCTCGATGCGGAGAACATGGATCTTGCTCTCCGCTCGTCCATGCTGTCTGTCTGGGGGTGGAGAGACAGAATGGCCAATATCGGTAATAAATACTAAATATTAGAGGAGAGGATAAAGAATGGCGAGATCTGCAAGTAGACAGGGTGGTTTAATATGGCAGACAATAACTGAATAAGGCCAGTCATGCCAGCCAGATTTATGCCCAAGGGACTAAACATGGACCCTTTTTGATTTACAAAGTAGAAGTAATCTAGAACAAAGGCAACGATATCAAAAAAAGACAATATCCACGGAGAACAGAATCACGCTGCCGATCCGTGTATTTTGACTTGGTTTGTTGACAATTGCTCGTAGCGGTAGTCGACAGTAGAGCGTGCTCTTTGTGTTTGCAAATGTACGTGCCGTTATAACAACTACGACAAGCCAGACTCGAACTCGGCATCTCGGGGTAGTCGGGCGATGCCGGCCCCACTGAGGACGAAGGGTGAAGGGTACAAAGGATTACAGAACCGCGATGCATACCGCCGTAGCAGCACAGGAAAGAAGCGGGGTGTATTGCCGAGAGATGGAGAGAATGGGCTTGCATGGGCAAGATGGCAACACTGTGGCGTAGGTCGAAAGCAGACGCGGGGATGCGATGTGTTCAAGATCTCCAAGGAGGGTTGTGTCGATGTTGGGTATGGGGAAGACAGTCCGGGGAAGGGTCTGTCGATGGACAGGTGTCGTGGCAGATGGGCTGTTCACTGGTCTGGCGATGGATGACATGCGGCTTTGAGGGCCACCTGGATGGCAAGACGCAGGCCAGCACCAGGCCGAAGAACTGAATCCTGTATGAATGCCTCAACGCGAGACAATCAGAAGTTTGTTATCGGTGGGGGTCAAATGCATTCATACATTCATTGCCCACATTGTCCACAATGCGCAACTATAGTATGTGCACTTCACGATAGCTGTGTGCCTCACGATAGGTGGATATATGCGAGGAATGGAGTGGCGAGGCAGGCGACGTGGCCAATCAGGCCCGGCTGCATACAGACGAAGATCGTGAGGATTTTATTTTTGTGAAGTTCTTTTCCACAACTGTTTTATCCGCCACCAAGCGAAGCCAGTCTTTCGAATAGCATGAATTGGATAAACTGCCTATGAAGAGTTTCGTTTACCAAGCCATTGCAACGACATGACTGCCGCAGTCCGCCTCAAGTTCGGCAAGGTGTTTTTCCCATTCATCCAGCCGCCAGCAAACTGCATGCAGGATGTGCATACAAAGTGCATACAGGCAATATTGACGATAACTCGTTGCATGTGTGCATGCAGACTCCGGCCAACAAACAGTACGCACTATACCGAAAGCAGGCCTATTTTCATCATAGAGTAACTATGAGTGGCCAACACGATAATCATACAAGTATTGTCAATTACAGGCTATTCTCCAGCCCCGTCTTCGTGATCTGGACGCCAGCATGTGATATCAGCACAAATCACTCACTGGAATGCACATGCAACAACGCTGGAGAGCACGATCGACGATGTCGACAAAGGCACAACACGAGATGAAGAGCTAGTTGTGAGATCCAGACCACTCGGGAACGCTGAAATCTTGATTCGAGCCGATACAGCCTCTGTAGTGCAGAAATGCTACAACGGGAGAAGCAGGAAACGCAGCATCAGAAGCAGAAGCAGAAGCAGAAGCAGAAGCAGAAACAGGGCGTGATACCAGGTAGCAGCGGGTATTTCAGCGGGAGGGCGGGCGGGAGCCTTTATGCTTGTAGGGAAGTATTGCATGCTCTCCAGATTATGTCAATGTCTGGGCGACGAGACTGGCCGACCTCACGATAATAGAGTACGAGGCAATAGGAATAGGACGATCCTTCAAAGGCCCGAGACGGAGGCGGAAGATCCACCGTCGCAGTGCTTGGTAGCAGCCTTTTTAGGGTGACTGGTAGACGAGAGTCCTATACTTCAGCATGTCAGTCGTCATAATGCGTCTGTTGCTGTTCCCTGATTTAAGTCCTGCATGCCTCTCGCCGCACTCTTACTTCATTCTTACGGTGATCGTCAACAACAGCCACACCGGAAGAGCGTCACTCCAACGGCACACCCATCTAGTTGTAGAGCAGTGTTTCATTGTTTATTTTCTCAAAGTGCAGTATGCATGTCCTCTTGGCATCATTCCGTGCTTGAAGAACTTTCGCCTTGACGCAACTTGACGCAACACAACTGCAACCCAACCCGGCTGCCCCTTGACGAGAGACCCTGCAGGCACACAGCCAAACGGACAACAGCCCACCACCTCTGATCGGAGACAACCTCGCTTCAATAGGATCAGAAGCAGATTCGTCAAGCAGGCAGGTCGAAACACACACCACAAAACAAGGAACAGGGAAGCGACGCGGCACGGCAGACGACATCATCGTGAAAGTGGGCAAACACACACAAACACTACGACTGAGGGAATAACAAATCCGGCCAAATTGGCGAGGCAAACTATCGTGAACGCAGACAGCCAGGTCTTTTGTACGATAACATGTTTTCTTTGTCTCGGGCAGCCCACTGGATAAGAGACACGATTGCGGGATGTGTAAGATATCTTAAGACTACGGAGTAGACGGCCCTATATCCTTCCATCCTGTCTAGACGGGCCGTATGTGTTGTAGTGTCGTAGAAAAGAGTACCTGCACCGTCATCCATCGTCTATCCTTTATCCACAGGCATCTTTCCTCGTTCTGTCATGATACTCGTATCCGGGCTCTAGACTCTATCTATGTGTTCCGCGCCCCAGCCTTTCTCCATCTCCATCCAGACCTGCAACAGACAGAAAGATCAGCATCAGAACAGCATATCGATGTATACAAAATAGACAGATAACTCATGTATCTTACGTATATCTTGTCAGGATCACATCAAACAGCCTGCATCCTATTTCAACAAGGCGCACAAAAACGCCGAGCCCACTCCCGCTACGACGCTCCAGCCGATTCTCTTTGTACCTTTTCCCTCTCGTTTCCTGACGCCAGTCTGCTTGTATCGTGAGTTTGAGACCTCTTGGCCTTTGGACCTCACTCTTTGTCTCTGCTCTTTTCGTCCGTTCTTCCTCTGTTGGCTCGTGTCGTATCTTTGCTAGGCTCGGTACACTCGACTAGCAGAGCCCGCAATGACGCAACTGTTTCACACGTTCTCTGGTTAAGATACGTGTATGCTTAGTCGTCTGTAATCAACACTAATGATTGCACATTGCATTGCCCATTGCATCGCACGCATTGCCATTACATTACCACTGGACTACTGGACTATTACGGCGCTACTAGTACTCCGTATGCTTACAGTAGAGGCAAACCATGTGGGGTAGTGGGCCCTGTGCGTCGTCAACCAATCATACTTCTATATATTACGGATCTGCACTGCCTTCATCATCCCCCTGTGCCTCAGTAGGCCGTCTCACTATCGCGTGCTAGCGGCCCACCAGGGGCTACCTCGTTTAGTGGTGTTTTGAGGCGTGTAGTGCAGAGACTTTTAGAACTTGTAGAGACTTTTTAGTGGTCTAGGGCCTCTTGCTGCCTTTTACGGGCCTACAGGCGTATCGCACTACCGCTATCTTTCTCACCAGTGCTCCCTGCCACCGCTGATTGGTCCAATGCACACTGCCCCACTCATCCTTTGTCTAGTGTCGTTAGCACTCTTAGCCCCATTGGCACTGTCTGCACCACTGTCTGCACCGTCCCAGCGCCTCTGCTCCCTGTAAGCCTGTTTCGATGACGTTCCTTCCCCAGCACGCCCGGTAGGCCAGCATCGCCCCACCGCCTGCCTTTCCTCTTTGGGATACTTACACTCACGACTGTCCCCTTCTTCCGTCGTCTATCGCCTGCATTGCCTCAGTTGCCTCAGTTGCCTGCGGTCGACGACCTAACGACGTTGTTGTTTGGAATCCACTTTTACTTGGCCATTTCACGAACTTGTCTTTCCCTGTCCTTTTTGTGAAGCTGCCCTCGTTCTGGCAAAGTACGGTGCTCCGTTCTTTTCTATAAAGCCATCGTCCTCCCTCTCCTTGCCTCGTCTTGCCTCTTCTCGAACCTCCATTCTCACATCCATCCTCACATTCATCCTCACATCTCAACCTCACTCTACCCTCACTTATTACTCACACCTCCTATAAACACCGTACATATACACATCTTATCTACTTTGAATCTACCACATCGCACACCCTCGCCCATCATGCCTTCAAATACTTCCCCCAAGGCCGTCCACTTCGGTGCCGGCAACATTGGCCGCGGCTTCGTCGCCTGCTTCCTGCACAACTCCAACTACGAGGTCGTCTTTGCCGACGTCAACGACAGCATCATTGACCAGCTCAATGAGACAAAGACATACCACGTCTACGAGGTCGGCGCCGAGGGCACGGACGACTCCACCATTACCAACTACCGCGCCATCAACTCCCGCACCCACGAGGCTGAGTTAATACAGGAGATTGCCACGGCTGACGTCGTCACCTGCTCCGTAGGCCCCAACATCCTGCGCTTCATTGCCCCCGTCATTGCCAAGGGCATCCAGCGCCGTGACACCTCTGTCATGAAGACGCCGCTTGCGGTCATTGCCTGCGAGAACGCCATCAACGCCACGTCCACGCTGGCCGAGCACATCCACAAGAACATTGCGGACTTTGATGCCGACGAGCACAACGCCCTCGCGCGCTATGCCAACTCGGCCATTGACCGCATCGTGCCGGCCCAGGACGCCGACGCCGGCCTCAACGTGAAGCTGGAGAAGTTTTACGAGTGGGTTGTCGAGCGCACGCCGTTTGCCGACCACCACACCCCCGCCATCAAGGGCATCAACTGGGTCGACCACCTCGAGCCCTACATTGAGCGCAAGCTGTACACGGTCAACACCGGCCACGCCACCGCCGCGTACCACGGCTACAACCGCAAGAAGCGCACCGTACACGATGCTCTGCAGGACCGCCACATCCACCACCACGTGCACCAGGCCCTAGAGGAGACCGCCGAGCTCATCACATCCAAGCACGGCATCGACCGCGACGCACAGGAGGCGTACGTGCGCAAGATTGTGTCGCGCATCAGCAACCCCCACCTCGAGGACGCCAACGAGCGCGTCGGCCGTGCCCCTCTGCGCAAGCTGTCGCGCAAGGAGCGCTTCATCGGCCCTGCTGCCCAGCTGGCCGAGGACGGCAAGAAGTGCGACTACCTGCTGGAGGCAGCCGAGATGGCGTTCCGCTTCCAGAACGTCGAGGGCGATGACGAGTCCTTTGAGCTGGGCAAGATCATGGCTTCCGAGACGCCCGATGCCATTGTGCGGCAGGTGTGCGGCCTGACCGAGAACGACAAGCTGTTCCCCATGGTCGTCAAGGTCGTCGAGCGCGTCCAAGCCGACTCTGAAGAGTAGTCTGTTGTCGCCGCCGTCATCTTCTCCTTTTTGTTTTTCTTCTTTTTTGTTTTTTCTTTACTCTACCTCCTGCCTGGACAGCGAGGTGATTAGCGATGGATACCACATTATTACAGTTTGATTAAAACTCGGGAAGGCATCACGTCTTCTCTTACCTGTCTACAGCATATTATACTGGGTTAGACTTGTCTTTACTAGCGACACGAATTATGATTATAAACTCTTACTCAACCTGATGCTTGTGCCAATAACGTGAACATGAATGTGTGCGCTGTGATGTCAAGTTTCCGCTCAGTAATGGGCCGCTATGGAATCGTCTAGATGACTTAATGTGTTTATGATGTCTCATCTTCCTCAGGCTTCTTCCATCCCATCTCCTCGACTTGTCTCCTCCTTTACAACCTCTTCGGTTAATCGATTTGTCATCAAGCATCATGCAATCACCGGTCGATTGGTCTAGTTGGTTATGACGACGCCTTAACACGGCGTAGGTCCTCGGTTCAATCCCGAGATCGATCACTTTTTGCTCTGTAGACGTTGCTACTTTTTCGTTTTGTGCAACGGCTCTTTATTTTTGCTCGATTATCGTCTTACTCTTCGCTGTCCCCATTCTACTCTACTCCTTCTCCTCCACCCACCACTCGCCCAGCAGCTTGTTGATGCCCCGCTGCAGACCGACCACGGCCGCGCTGCCGTGGTCCTCGAGCGCAAACTCCTGCAGCCACACCTCGCTCAGCTTGTCCGTCGCCGCCAGCCGCGCCGCCAGCTCGCGCGCATTGCCGTTCATGCGGTAGGCGCCCTGGAACTGCTTGCGCTTCTCAAACTCCGCGTCGCTCTCGCCCGGCTTGCGCCGCACATCGTCGCCCTCGCCCGTGCCCGAGTTGATGTACAGCCGGGGCTTCTTGGCGACGTCGGCTGTCGTGGCCCCGGTAAACACCGCCTCGTGCTCGGCGAGCCCGCCCTCGTTGAACCAGATGGATGGGCTGCCGGCAATGTAGACGTCAAACACGCCCGGGTCGGTAAAGAGGGAAAACAGCGCGAACAGGCCGCCAAACGAATGGCCGAAGAGCACCTTTGTGAGCTTGTCAAACGGGATCGCAGGCACAATCGTCGGCAGCACCGGCAGCACCTTTGATTTCAGCGTCGCCTGAAAGAATGCGGCGCCGCCCAGTTTCCAGTACCGCGGGTGGCCGTCGTCGTCTTTGATGGGCCACTGGGGCAGGCCTTTGGAGGACGGTGGTGTCAGGTCCCAGCCGCGCCGTGCGAGGTTGTAGACGCCGTCCGTCTCGGCGTCGGGATAGCCGATGCCGACGACAATGGCCTTCTTCTTGGCAATCTGCTGATGGCGCCGGGTAATGTCGGTAGCTGTGGCGAAGTAGGCATTGCCGTCGAGGACGAAGCTGCAGCGCGTCAGCACGTGGCGTGAATGGGCGGATGCAAGGACGTAGAGAACAGGGATGAGAATGAGAATGAGAGTATTAATAAGAATCAGCATGTGAAGACGTACATGACTGGAACATCGGAGATGTCCTCGGTCGTTGATCCGTCCGGCTTCCATCCTAGTGGCCAGGAGATCATGATTTGGAGTGTGCCATGCTCGGTGTCGAGGAGGTGTTGGGCTGAGTTGGCCAACGACACAGGCGGGGGCAGAGTGGCCGTCATTGCGTCGGCGAAGGGTATCAAAGTAAAGATCAAGAAGAGGGTAGAAGTAGACACAAGATATGATGAAAAATTAGCCAGAGAAATCAAGAGAATATCAAGAGAAAATCAGAAAGATTAGATGTATCTGCATGTGTAGCAGGGCGTCGTCTGCGGTCCAAGGCGTTGATGCAAGCCAACTAGTGTAGTCGGAGTATCTGCGGCGATAGCTAAAGCTCGGTCGAAGCTATCAGTGTATTAATGAAGGGTGGACTGTTTGATAGTTCGGAGACGATGCTACGAAAAGTATGGTGTTGTGATGCAATGCGTGTGTTTTCAAACTGGTGTGCTTATGGCACTTACTGTGGCTATTTCTGCTTTCACACATACTTTATATTACTTTTCTTTGAATATCTCTTGGTGTGTTTGCGCTACTTTCTATATATCTGGCATCAATAGTCATTACATTACTATCATGAGTTTAGCCAAAATACAATACTCTACAAAGCTGTTGCAGTCATGATGCTAACAAATAAAATAAAACGAAATAAGAAGAACCAAAGGTGATGAGAAACAGAAAAGACTAAAGGACAGCCCTGTGTATCAATATCAAATGACGTATGGACTCTCGCAGCGAGACGTGACCACTGACGAACACTGCCTGTTGCCGACGCTGCGCTCCATTGTCTGCTGAATCCAGGCTTATCTCATCCGGTTATTCGTCCCATGTGCGCTGGGATGGCCTCTTACCGCGCCGATGACGATGCGTATGTCAGCACACCAGAATTGCAATGCGTTTTCCATCTTGTTCCAAGAGTCGAACCTGGCCACGCCCCATCAGCCCCGCCGTGCCATTGAACCGCCGGACAGTGGATACGAAAAGCATTCATCGCATCTTTAGAGTTCTGGCGAGTGGACGAGTGGACGAGTGTAAATACGCGGAGACTCGAGCTGCCACGGTGAGCGCCGGGACAGCTGTGCGGAAAGGCTGGGGACACCGAGACACTATGGGGCCTTGGGCTGAGGTACATCGGTACTTTCCAGGCGCATCTTCCCCGACTTCTCACCACTTGGGCACTATCACACCCAGCGCGAGCTAGAGGGCGGCGCCCCGATCCCTGCGCACGGGGTAGCATTTGCTCATCTCCCCGATCCCGACCGCGTTGTTTCTGCTAGCGAGACAGAGGTCTTTGGTTGCTTCCCGCTGCTTTCTTGCCGCGTCTGCCTCTGCTTGCGCCCGCCCTTTGATCGTGACGCTCTGCATCTGCTCTTTTCGTCCCGTTGATCGCTTCAGCTCTTCATTTCTTCGTCTCCACTTTCCGGCTCTTCCGGCCTATTGCTTCTTTCCTTTGCTTATTTTGGTTCTGTTTCTTTTCATTGCATTTTACTTCCCATCTCCTTGCTCTTCCGGCGCGCCCTTCACCCCTCTTGACCACCACCGCCCTGCAACAGCAAATAGCAAGACGCAAACTCGTATACGTATACGCATCGTCCCTCCGCGCCATCGCCACCATGCCGCCCAACGACCTCGCCAAGACGCACTCCCACCAGAGCGCGGCCAGCCATGCCACCACCGGCCTCAAGAACCAGAACGCCGTGGCCGCCGCCGTCGAGTACGGCTACCCCCACGGCCATGTCGGCTTCCTGAGCGACGACGAGACCAAGGCGTTTGCCGAGTTCAAGACGTACCTCGTCGAGCACAACGCCTACCAGCCTGGCGATGCCGCCACCCAGACCCCGCCGTCGCACGACGACCCGACGCTGCTGCGCTTCTTGCGCGCGCGCCGCTGGATCGTCGAGGAGGCCTACACGCAGTTCAAGGACACCGAGGACTGGCGCGCAGAAAACAGCCTCAACGTGCTGTACGACACCATCGACCTCGAGGCCTACGAGCAGAGCCGCCGCCTCTACCCGCAGTGGACCGGCCGGCGCGACAAGCGCGGCATCCCGCTGTACCTCTTTGAGATCCGCCACCTCGACTCCAAGACCATCTCGACCTACGAGAAGACGGCCAACAACACCTACTCCAAGGCCGTGCCCGCGCCCGGCAGCGACAAGACGGCGTCGCGCATGCTGCGCCTGTTTGCCCTCTACGAGAACCTCACGCGCTTCGCCCAGCCGCTGTGCACCGAGATGCCCGACCGCGAGCACGCCGTGACCACCCCCATCACCCTCAGCACCAACATCGTCGACGTCTCTGGCGTCAGTCTGCGCCAGTTCTGGAACCTCAAGGGCCACATGCAGTCCGCCAGCACGCTGGCCACGGCCCACTACCCCGAGACGCTTGACCGTATTTTTGTACGTTCTGCTCTTCTTTTTTTCCGCCCACGTTCTCGCGTGCCCCGTTCGTTGCTAACCCGTCCAGATCATCGGCGCACCCATGTTCTTCTCGACCGTCTGGGGCTGGGTCAAGCGCTGGTTTGACCCCGTCACCGTGTCCAAAATCTTCATCCTCTCGCACGCCGAAGTCCTGCCTACCCTGCTCTCGTTTATCGACATCAAGAACATCCCCAAGCAGTACGGCGGCGAGCTCGAGTTCAACTGGGGCGAGATGCCCAACCTCGACCCTGCCATCCGCTCCCAAGCCACGTGGGAGAACGGCCACACTGCGTTCCCCGAGGGCCCGCTCTATTGGCGCCCCCTTCTTGCCGAAGACAAGTACGAGTGTGTCGCCGTCGGCAGCGAGAAGCAGGTGGAGCGCCACGAGCGCGTCTGCACCATCCCCAAGGTCTACCTCGGCAACGTGGCCGCCGTCGTGCCGGAGGAGGTGGCTGCCGCCGATGCTGCCGCTGCAGCTGCCGCAGCTTCAAAAAGCGACAGCGACGAGCCTCTTGCTGACGATGTCAAGGGCCTGAGCATCTCGGAAAAGGCCGAGGCTGCAGAGTCCAACGGCGCACCCGTGGCCACACCCACAAGCGCATAGTTCTATTGCTTTTATGTTATAATATTGTCTTTTCGCATTTTGGATACTCTTATCGCATCTACGATTCCCAGCCGACTAGAAAAAGGCTGTCGCATATATACACTGTTCTGCTTTACCTTGCTCTATATTAAATCTAATGAAACTATCTTATCTCTGATTCTTCTGATTCTTGTCTTCTATTCTTTGCCTCTGAAACGCCGCATCGTCACTGCTTGCTTGCTTTGCCACCCCGGCCGCCCCGCACCCTCGGCTTATCACTCCCTCCGCTGTGCCCGTGCTTGGTGCGCCACTCCTTGACGCCCTGCTCCATCATCGGCCAGTCGAGCGCACCCTTGACTAGTTTCATCTTGACGCCGAGCGTCTCGACATTGAGGTTGCGCGACTCGTCGTCGAAGAACAGAAACTCCTCGTACGGGACCGCGGTCCGCTTGTGCAAGGCCGTCATGTGCTGCAGCTTGTTCGACGGGTAGATCTCGAGGCCCGCCGCAAACACATCCAGGGCGCGCACCTCCTTCTTGGCCTTGTGCGGCACCTTGAGGTGCGCCAGAAACTCGCGCGCGAGCTCGGGCGCGTGTGTGCGGCTCGCGATGCCCATCATCACGCCCGCCAGCGGCAGCGCCTGCAGCATGTGCGGCACGTCGGGGTAGAACGCGTACGACTCGCCAAACTTGTCCACGACGCTCGCAGGCACAAACTCGCCTTCTTTGGACGTGGTGCCAGGGCTGCCCAGCTTCACGGGCGCCGAGACGTGCGTGTCGACCCAGAACGGCCACAGCGTGTAGTCGAGGTCGAAGATGACGAGGCGGGGCAGCGGGTGGCCGTCCACAAAGACCGAGTCTGATGGGAACGGGTAGGCCGGGGTCGAGGCCTTGTCCGACGACGAGGCGCCTTCTGCAGTCGGTGGCGGCATCTCGAGCTGATGTTGGCGCTTAATACAGGGTGTTGCATCGACGATCCAGTTTACCAACGTCAAGTGCTCGGCGAAGCAAGGTCCGAACAGTGGACAAGATACAGTGCTAAGACAGTGCCAATACATATACACTGTACAGCCCAGCTCGATCTACATCGCCAGATCCAAGATTGCTTGATATCGTGGCCAGAGGCCATTACGTAGTCTGAATGCAAGGTCAATGTTGCATTGGAGAAGTTTAGCTTGACGACCAGATAGGATACACACATTACCCCAACACGGTTCACAGGCACACAAGACACGGGCTGAGCACTGACGTATGAGACCATCCTTGAGGCAGAAGACACACCGTGCTGTGAGGAGTATCTTGCCAGCTTCTCATATTATCGGCGTCAATCTGCGGGGAAGACAACCGACTTGGTTTGCGGGGAAATATGGAGAGCAGGTGTGAGTGACTATGAAGAGCTGAGCTTCTTCGAGCAAGAGGCGGATAGCCTGACGACTATTGGCTGTCATCTGGTTCCTAGATAGACACGAAGAAAGCCCGGTTGCTGATGGACTGACAGCTAGGAAGAGGGATTTCACGAAGCATACGATGTGATGATCCGTAGACTGGCAGCATGTCGAGGATATCCAGACCACCAAAGACCGTATCAATACGTGCAATGGCTCGAGAGACCCATACTGCACGAGAAGTACGGTGAGTTTGTGCAATATGGCCACTTCAAGCTCAGCGTCACCTCGCAGATGCCATCCCTGTGCTGTACCAAAGGGTGGGCGGCTATGTTTCAAGACCGCTTTCTGCGATGCCTACGGAGCCAAGAGCCCGAATATGTATGGCATGCGTGATACCAGTACGCACTCGGTCCGCGGCCGGCACATGTCCTTTAACTTTTCCATCCCCAACGTCAAGGACATGGAACAGTACTTTGATGAGGTGTTTGGCCGGCCACGATCAAAACACTGAAGGCATGGCTGCCCATAATGCCGCGCAGTCTCCAAACACTCCTTGAGGGGCACATCAAGTGTATTTTACAAGCTGGCCGATGTTGACGAGTGTGTTGCCGTGACCCAGTGCGACATTTACAGATGTTCCCGGCATGGCCGGTGTCGAGATCTGTGGCTTCGAGCAGCCTCTGATGGTGACGGCGAGGAGACGGTGCGTATTAATCAAATGAAAAGAAGAACATGAGCTTATTACACTTTTTTACAAGCTCCGTACTGGGCCCTGCACGGCGTACATTATTAAGACATGCCTAGGCAGATCGCCAAGGCGGAAGAGTGCTTATACTTCCCTCGACGCCGAGCATCGTCCGGCTTGATAAGGTCACTGCGTGTCAATAGGAAGCATCAGCAATGTCTTCAAGCCCCAGGAACACCAACGCGCGAGGAGACATTGCACTCCTGGAAAGAGCACACGTATTGCTAATCTGCCCAGCATCCTTGGGGAACATCCCTGGCTTCTCCTCCTCTGAGCCCCTCACGACGACCGGGCTACTAGGCTCCCGGACATGCCCACGGCAATGGGGTGCGGGATATCACTTCCCCTAAGCTGTCACCCGGCAATGATGTGTCCAGTGTGTCTGGAGTCTGGAGTCTGTTGTTCTGGCGTGTCTGCTGGGTGCCCAATCATGGAATACCAATTATTCTTATTTCCATGGCCAGAGTTATCTCCACGCATGAACTCCTCTTTGTGTGGAGGAAAGCTGGGGTTGGTTCCGTTGTTTGACCGTAGCTCGACTCCACCAGCACCACCTACCCCATGTTCTTGTTTTCTCGGTTTGCAAGCCGGCACTTTGCGGGGGCAGAGGAGGCGTCGACTGAGTAGTGAAGAATAACTCGAAGCTGGTTGTAAGCACCTCGTAGTGTGACGGGGGGGGGGGGGGGGGGGGGGGGGGGGGGGGTGGGGGTGGGGGGGGGGGGGGGGGGGTACCCTCGCGGCCGACCGACCTGCCCGGCATGTTTTGTG
>JANSLV010000110.1:0-73006 GCA_029298845.1 Ophiostoma perfectum
GTAGAGAGGAAAAAAAAAAAAACAAAAAAAAAAAAGAAAAAAAAAAAGAAAAAAAAAAAAGGGGGGGGGGGGGGGGGGGGGGGGTGGGAGGGGGGGGTGGAAAGGCAGAGCCGATTATAACGGGGCACTTTAGTGTAGTTTCGGGAGTACTCATGCCCGCTCCACTCCCGTGTACCACATTAAAGTAGAATGGGCACGAAAGGCTCCTCCCACTCCTCTTTAATAACCCTTCGACCCTCCACTAATATAATACTACAAGACCACTCGCACAACATTTGACAGGTACTCATATATGAACGCTTCCTCCCGCTGCAAACCTTATTTTATTCTGTCCAACGACTCTCCGTACTCCGCATATCTACCATCTACCCTCTCACAACCCATCCATCATGTCCAACGTCACCTGTCCAGCGGGCAACTTTCTGCCCGAGCTCTCGACAATCTCTATCCCTCACAACACATCCGTTATTGTCATCCCCGGCAGCAACGCCTCCGATGCTGCCATGGCCAACTGCTGCTTCCCGCAACCAGTAGCTGTTGCAGACAGCTGCTATGAGTGGTGCGAAGTGCAGGACAACATGACGCTGATGGAGTTTAGCGGCTGCCTCTTGGCCAGCGGCAAGACCACGAACGTGTCAAACATCGTCGGACTCAGTTCCGACAGTATGCCAGGGCCGTCTGCGACCACCCTGCTAAAGCTTGGCCTCTGGACGCTTCTTGTTTCAGGCGCTGCAACATTGCTGTGATGAGATTGGCAGTGTTGTGTTTTTGTTCTGGTGTATTGTTTCTGCGTCTACACATTATTGCAAGGATAGATGATACCACGCCAAAGATAGCATTTGTAGCGCATCCATTAGCTTATAATGAATAAATCGGCTTAGTGTCAAGACACAGCTAAGCCTCATATCACTAAATAACCATTGTCGGTTCAGACATCAGTTTGATAAAGCGTTTCCTCACTGTATTCATTTGCATGACCACAGTCAAATCGCTCGAACCAATGAGGCAGAGCCAACCGCAAATCCCCAGCAACAAAGTGGTGATCACACGTCGCCGGGCAGGTTAGAAGACCCGCCGGAACACACGAGCGCATCGGATGCTGACACTTGCACGTTGTTTCACCTGTCGGTGCCGGGGTACAAATGTGATGAAGAGACGCCGTCATGCAATATGTGGCGGCCCCTCGACATTTCCTGCGAAGGCTACGCGATTTGGCCCAAGTGGTAGGATGTGCGATCCACGACTGGAACTGTGGCCAGACGTTGTGCTGCAACAAAGAGAGCCAGCAAAGGAGACACACAACCGCCTTCAGAGTCTACCAGCAGCCGATTCAGGTCCTGCTGTACGTTTGACCCAGCGTTACCTCTTCTCCCAGGGGGCTACAACTAGACCGACGTGTTTGCTACTCTCGTCGACACCAAACCGCACTATCAACACCCATCTATCGGCGGTCTTGCCTCTCACTATGCAGCAGACTGTCTTCTAAGGACGATTCTTGCTCTCAGTGCCGTCCATCTCAGCGACCGATATGTCGAACAGTTTGGAATTTATCGTCAGAAGCTCAAGGGTGACGGCATGCGCGGTCTCATCTACCGCCTCGACCTCTGTGGAACGCGGCCGTGGGTTGAAGCAGCACTCGCTACTGTTATCTTGCTTGGTATTTTATAAGTCTTCAAGGCCAATGCGAGCCTATGGTCACGGCATCTCGAGGGTGCGGCATCCTTCCTCGCTGCATACATTGATGGGGCCTGCTTGCGGACACCCACTACAACTGCTTGGCATCGATAAAGCTGCTGGGGATTTATGCGTACCATGAAGTGCTTGCGTCCACTCGCTACGGCGTGCGCCACGACTACCCGCGTCATTTCTTTATGCATAGCAGCCAAACGGCAACAGCCGCTACGGATAATGGAGGGGACCTGAGAAGAAGAGCGTATTTACCTCCGCTGTGGACTCGCTGCTCTCTCTTGTTGCAGAGCTGGCCTGCATACAATCTTCATCGGGCTCAGCGTCGCTATCTGCGAAAACACGATGCAGCCAATATCGCACATAAGCTGAGACAATGGCAGTGTCCTGATACGCAGTATAGTATGGCGATGCGAAATACAGCTGCGGCTATGCGACAAGCAGGCATCATCTTTTACCGCCTCTCAACAGTTTGTGGCTGTGGTGAAACTGGATCTCTGGAACAGAAGCTGCGTGCTGTCGAGGCGGTCATAGAATGTCTTCGGCCAATGTCTGTGTCACACTCTGCTGTAGCATCACATGTGTGGTCACTCTACATGACAGGTTTGTCAGCAGAGAACGAGCAGCATAAGGTGTTTTTCAAGGCTCGACTCGATGACATAATCACGGTTCGGGGAATCAGAAGCATCACCCAGGTGCGCGAGACACTGGAAAGTCGGTGGTCGTCGCTAGACTCCGGAGCCGCCTCATCCATATCCGAGTCCATTTGTTCAGTATCTTTTATGCGCTAAACATATACTGGAAGAGCAACAAGCAGACTGCCGGTCACCAGGCACCATGAGGAACTAAAAAGCGCCGCATAGGGTGTTTTGATCGCATCGAGGTGAGAGATGACCGTGGCACCACGACCTGGATCGACTTGGAAAAGCGGACATAGTATACGAGCTTCTTCGGGTCTTTTGTTATGGCCCCCATCGTATAGTAGGCAAAGATCTGCTACAACACGTCGAGGAAGCCATACTACATGTACAGCAACAGGTACCGAAAGTAGCCCTTGTCATCCAAGTCCATGAGCGGCGATGCGACGCCGCGGAGCAGAAGATGCTGTTGAATGTCCGCGTGTGCGTAGTAGGGTAGCACGAGCTCATGTCTGTTATGTTAGCAGGTTCTCATCACAGATAAGACAGAAAGCAAAGAAAGACGTCTTACCGTTGAACTGGTAGGTGTAAAAGTAGTTGCTCGCAATGAACATGGGAATCAGAAGAAGCACCCATACACCCGTCTATAGTGTCGTGTAGAGGCCGACGACAACACTCTTGAGGCTGGGGTGCACAATTCTTTGCACACGCGTGCCATCACTGCGGATGATCTGGTCGCTGGGTGTCAGGAAGCAGCAAAAGACTACACCGGCAGCCTTTAGCACGATAAAGGCGATGCATGTGCCGTCGGTGACGTGGCCCACCTTGACGTGACAGTCCTGCGCACACGCAGTGGTAGTACCAACTACCGAGCCTAAGTTGAAGATAAATTGAGTGATGGCAAAGCGCGAAGGACGCGTTGTAGATTGCGTAGCCGGTACCGCCGATCGCCACGGTCTATCTGATGCCTAGGTAGTTGTTGGCAATACAAGCTAGAAAGAAAAAGACGGAAA
Source organism: Ophiostoma perfectum (assembly GCA_029298845.1). Lineage (NCBI taxonomy): Eukaryota > Fungi > Ascomycota > Sordariomycetes > Ophiostomatales > Ophiostomataceae > Ophiostoma > Ophiostoma perfectum. The sequence goes on from JANSLV010000110.1 coordinate 3,338, forward strand.
ACATGCTGGGAGGGCGACGCTAGCATTGTTTTATACAGTGGCATCGAGAGCGCGTTGTACATGCTGCGCAGTTGTTAGATACTACTGCTAAATGACTTGAAATCATATCGGAGAAACTCACCCAAGGTTCAGGAATAAGATGAAGCCGACAATCCAGATCTGTGTCATGGGCGACCTGTACACGGTACGTGCACTCGAAGATCTTGCGATCTTGGGGGGGCATATAGACCGTCTGCAGAGCATCAGGATTGGTTTCCGCTGAAGGACTGTATTGGCGAGGGATCACCAGTGAGAACTGTCCAAGATGCCGGCTCTTGCGGTTGCTTTCGGCTTGTGATATAATCAGGTTGCTAACAGCTGCGGTTATAAAATGTTGATGCATCAAGCTATTACGCCGCACCTATCTGCAGCACATTCCGTATTATGTCCTTTGAGCTTTTCTCAAACCGCACCGTTTCTTTCTGCTATCTACTTCGAGACTATGGCACCAGCTATCACCGAATTGGTCATACCAGCGGCAACCGTGCCGGCGCCCGGTGGTAAAACTGCTGTAGTTGAGCCATCTGTGCCGTCCGTGGTAGAAGTTGGCATCGTCGCGGAAGAACGGTCTACTAGGATGGGTCAAAGTAGAACATCGAAAAGGCGATTGCGGCACTCGCGGAAGATGGCATCGTTGTCCTCCGTCGAGGAACAAGCATTTGATCTCATCAATGAGACTACGACCAAACAAGCAAAGTGGGCGCTCTCTCAGCTACGCTTGTCGCAAAGTCCGTGGAATGCTGACGCGAATAGAACTCTGCGAGACACCCAGGCATGCAGTTCAACTATGACAAGAAGCAACAGAACATCCTGCAGCACACGATTCCCGATCCCGAATTTCTGCACCCATCCATCCATGCCAACCCGTTCGCGACAAGTGTGCATGGTAGCCAAACCCGGTCCTGCGCCACCACAAGGCAAATACCAACTTCCCCGTAAATCGCGCCAGCCAGTGCACAGCGAATTCTACTATGAGCACCCACGTGCGAATTTCTCGCTTGCTGGGAACATAATTCCGGTCGACTGCGATCCCTTTATTGGCAGCACCGAGGTGTGGCTGGGCACGCACACGATCACATACTTCCGAGGCCAGGATGGTTTCAACGGCATCTTTCCTCATCTGCTGAAGGAGCACCAGAAAGTGTCACTGCCGCTAGAGCCATCACTCAAGCGCGGCAGCATCATCATCCGCGACATGCGGCTGTGGAACGTGGGCATGCCAAGCAGGACAGAGAACACCGTTCGGGTCTTGCTCAACCTCATCTGCTTTACCGGCTGGTACCGTTGTCCCACGCAGATCAAGCTCCCGCCATCTGCAAGATAAAGGATAGAGCAGATACAAAGGATGAGTGGCACGCCGATTGCAGCACAGTATGTCGACGGGCTTGATCACATGACACTTCGCCATGCTCACAACTTTGGTCAGGATGGCAAGAGGGAGCACTGGGGAAGGAATCATGAGTATGCTTGTATGGTAGCATTACTTTTTGTATTCTACGATACTGCTTATAGTTTATAATAGTACATCATCTAGGCGTGATACATATACTAACTGGCGATATAATAATTTCAAAGTACAAACATCTGTTTCTGTTCGTATGTAAAGTTATACGTACATTATAGAAGCAGAGGACATTGAGTGACCCAAAAGAAAAAAACACGTCCGCGAAATTATCAAGTCTGAGTCTTTGTTTTCACACACACACTATGTATGTAATTATATCCACTACGGGAACGGGTATATGAGAGGGCGGGCGTTCCGTACCGTTAAAAGGCTTTATATAGAATCACGGCTCAAGGCACCGAACTAATCCGGCAAGCCCCAACCAAAGCTCGTCCAAACATCAAGCTCGGGCGGCTGGCTGGCCAATGTCAGATTGTTCGAGTGTTGGCCATCACAAAGGAACAAATCGTGTTATAGAAAGCAGTACAAACGCTAGTGAGTTAGGACAATGACGGCGGGGGGGTGCTACGCTACGGCCCTAATGTTGCTCATATTCAGCGAGTTGGCTGGCCCCTTTTTTGATGACTTGCCCTTTCTCTCTTGCCTGCAATGGGACTATTTCTGGGCGTCATCATGCTCGTAAAACAACAGCCACATTGCAAAACAAAGCCTGCCTAGACACCTACAACCAACAGGACTCAAGCCTGGCCATCCGAACAATGACTCATGTCTCTCAATTGTGACGCCGTACAGGGTGGAGGTAGGCATAATATCAAAACCATCATACGAAGCGGGTGCCTCCAATATTGTATGATCCCAAAGTCATGGCTACTAAGTCTAGAAGCCGCGGATGGCTACGATGCTGATGCTTCAAGTCGGGATGCAGAACAACGCCTCGGACGATACCGTCCATGCTACCATCACGGGGACGGGCACTATTTCAAACATGTCGTGGCTACTATTACATAGCGATGGCACGACAGGCTACTATTCGGCCAACCGCGTACCCGATCAACAGCCCCGCCCGTGGGTTGCAACATCGCCCTGGGCGGTTGCGGCGAATAGTGTACAGTCACGATACCGTACAAGTACCCGTCCCTGGATGACGGAGCAAGTGTCTATTACAAGAAACCCAAGGAGACAGCCGCCATATAAAGAGATAACCATGTAGAGACATATAACATATTGATTTTTACATATATTTTATTTATTTTGAAGACGATTCACACAGTCACCTGCAAGCTTGGCTGTTGACTGCTGGACCACTAGCGTACGACTAACATCTTTGTGCTTGTAGGTTGGCGTTGGATTTCTGAGAATGTAAATGTTTGTGCGGCCGCGTATGCGTTCGTGGACAAAAGAAGGACTGGCAGGGTCACTTGCTCTCAGTGTTTCATAAAGTCTTTCTCGTCGAGTGTTGGGTCGGCACAAAAGCAAACCGAACAATGAAAGAGAATGAAGCAGCACTCGACGACAAAACTACCAGAGTAGACAAATTACATATGTGACGAGGCTGTCGTCCCAACGGTAGACCCATCGTGACGTCTAGGCCTACCAACCCTGTGTGGTTGGCACTTCTTCACCACATTTTTAATGCTGCGCATATCTAAAAAAAAAGCGGCATCAGTCTGAGAATCACAGTCGCCATAGACGGCGCGTATTCATCACTGAGAGCTATAAAAGACTACTGTAGACGCATATTAGATATGATCGGTCTGTACTTTCTCATTTTGTTTTACTCTCAGTATTGACACTATCTTATCCTGCCCCTCCTGACCGCCTTCCAACTTGCTTGTCTTTAACCCCTTTTAAGCGCCCAGAATGTCCAATCCCACATGGAGTCTCAAACATCATGTGCCAGCAACACCGCACCACCGACACCAGATATCGCTTGAGGAAGTCATCGATATGTCAAGTCGCCTTGTTTTACAGGCATCATCGGAGCCTGATGTACGTGAGACTGCCGCTGTCCTCAAGGCTGCCGGACAGACGTTTCACAGCATCGTCGCGCACTTCAAGGAAATTGATCCCTACACGAACATTTCTATCCCCATGAAACCCACATCTTACAGTCAACCGGACCTGATCTCCCTTATGTACAAGTTTGCGCGGTCGGAGGAATCGAAGAACCTCTTCTTGCGTGCCTTCTTCGGCTGGATGGAGCTGGCTATGGACAGCAACGCCGAGCTCGACTTCGAGAAGCTCGCACCGCGGTTTGAAAAGTTTGCAGAATACCTAATACATAGCTTTTTTCTCCCATGTAAGCTGCCGTTTCAAGCCTTCCATTTACTTTTATGATATCGTGGCTCTCTCTACTCTCTACTTACACGACATAGTGAAAGCGACTGGTGGCAAGACTCCTCAGCACTCGCCCGCCCCCCACTCCGCCGCCCAGGACGCCCAGGGCGGAGCCGCGGCATCAGGGTTCGTAACAACGTCGAATCGCTTGTCTTCGCTGCGCCACGAGTGCCTCGTGCGGGACCGTCACCGCTGTGTCATCTCCCGCAAGTTTGATGCAGATGAATATGAGCTCCGGTATAAAAAAGACAAAATGGACGCGCGCGATGATGACGGCCGCGTGTTTGACGAGTCGACGGACCACTTGGACATGCTCGAAGTAGCTCATATTCTCCCGCACTCTATCATGAAGAGCGGCTCTAGTGATGAAGCAGTATGTTGTTATCTTAAACTCTATTTTTACGCCCTTCGTCTGTGTTCTCGCTACTAACTACATGCGTAGAACGCTGCCCGCCAGGCTACTCTTGCTATACTGAACATGTTTGACAAGGGCGTGGTCCATTTGATCGAGGGCGTCGAGATCGACCGGTCAACCAATGCCTTGACGCTTTGCCTCATACAGCACAAATACTTTGGCGCGTTCGACACTTACTTCGATGCTGTCGAAGGCCAGGAGAACACTTATACGATCAAGACGTTCAAGCGGGCAGCAGCGCTTATCGCGCGAGAGCTGCCGGTGACGCGAACACTTTTCGTAACCGAAAATCGCACCATCGACCCGCCATTGCCGCGTCTTCTGGCCGTCCACCGAGCCATTGCACACATCCTGCATTTGTCTGGTGCTGGCGCCTACATCGAGAACGTGCTCCGCGACATAGAACACAATGTGGTGCGATCTGATGGCACTACTAATCTAGCACCCATGATTCATCTTAGCCTCTGGGGGTGGACGCCCGGCGCTGTTTACTGAGATGCAGAGACTGGTCGAAGGATATCATTTCTCCCATTCCATCCCTTGTTTGGTCCCTTAACATGGCCGTAGTTGACGATCACGGCAACGGTGAGTGACGTCCGTCAGGCCGCTGAGTTGATGCCTCTTCTATTCCTTTTTTTTATGTTCTTTTGTTCCTCGTGCGAAGTTTTATACCTAGACTTAACCCCTTCATTGCATTGATTTCATATCGATTACTCTTGTTCCTGCAAGCGTGACAAGAACCCACACAGAAGGTAGACAAACGCCTAGTTGGCGAGAGATAAGAAATGAATACAACGTAGAGATATCAGACGGGCCGGGAACGGGTTGAGACAAGCGGCCCGCAGATTTGTGTAACAGTCTCAAACGAATAGAATACCGCTGAAGTTGAAGACGAGCGATAACGAGGAAGAAAGGAGGAAAAAAAGACGGAGGTAGAGAGGATGGCATAATAAAGCGAATGTGTCACTGTTGTGGGAGAAAAATCATATTTAATATATAGATCATATAGCGAGATGTCTACGAAGACACAAAAACAAGCATGTGGTATATAGTAAGATATTTTGGGGTGACAGCCACTATTTCATACATGGACATTTAAAGAACACATAATCTCATGTAAGCACAGAGTTAAGCTCTACCAGAAGATGGGCAGAAAGGATATAAACATACGAAGCCGGCCAGGGGGGACAAGGACGAAGTGCTACAGTCGAGACTAGACGCCAATGCACTAACGGATTATAGGGATTAACAGAAAAGCCATGACACACGGTATATCGGCAAATTTACTAGAACGACCGACAGGAATGCGGCGGAAGTTTGTCTTTTTGAATCAGAGACATCCAAGTGTCTCTCCAGCTGTAGGTGTCTAAATGCTTTTGAGTTGACGGCCAGAAGTCCGTGACATGTCTGAGCAGGAGGCAAGCCCGACAGTTTGTGTTTTTGTGCTCATATAAACTAGAAAGTACAGTGTGCAAGAGTCTCAACAAAATGTGTTTTATTTTACACGCCTCGGGATATGTTGAAAGGATGGCTCGAGAAAGAGGCCCGGAAAGATCAAGGGCTTCTGCTTTCTATGAATTTCTACACAACACAAATTCAAATCCAGAGTTGAAGTTATTCATCCGTCAGACATAATTTCTATTGCGCCGCTGCAGATACGCTGCACTAAGTAAACTATATCTAGCCATCACCATCCTTCGCCTCGACGTCGGCGCCTTTATCGAACAGTAGCCGTACAACGGCCTCGTGTCTTCTTATGGTAGCATATAATAACGGCGTCTGGCCATCATTATCCTTCGCCTCGATGTCGGCGCCTTTATCGAGTAGTAGCCGTACGATGGCCTCGTGTCCTTCTAATGCAGCATTTAATAACGGCGTCCAGCCATTATTATCCCTCGCCTCGACGTCGGCGCCTTTATCGAGCAGTAGCCGCGCCACGGCCTCGTGTCCTACTAAGGCAGCATTTGATAACGGCGTTTGGCCATTATTATCCTTCGTTTCGACGTCGGCGCCTTTATCGAGCAGTAGCCGCGCGACGTGATATAGTCCAAAATGCGACGGCACAAGAAGACCCGTGAAAAACGAAGGAATGAAGTTGTTTCTTTGGCAGTAAATCGTGGACCACATTAAATGGCTCGCAGAATCTGGATCACAAAGTCCCGTAGCGAGGGAAACCATTGTGAAATTATTTTCGAAACCGGTCTCGTGAAAATGAATGCCCCAGTTATTAGCCGAATAATCCAGAAAGGCACCGTCTTCATGATTGTGTCTAGATGCCCCCTTCTCTTCGGAGTTGAACATGTTCAGATAGAACACGCAGATCTCGGCAAGAACAGTATGTGCATGACGGGTGGTGATAGAGTGATGCCATCGTAGCTCTGACGAAAGTGCTGGTGATGATGGTGACTCCGAGAGGAACTCGCGAGCAGTTTGGTGAAGGAAATAAACCCTGCCATGATGAATGGAGACAAACAGTCCACACCAAGTTCGGAGACGTGATTTAAACTCTGCTTCTTCCTCAAGCTCGAGGTCGCTGATCGACCGCACTTTGCCGTTTATTGTAACGGCAATATTCATTTCCGAAACTGTTAATGGTCTTCTCGCTGCCAAGACGACACTCAGGACTTTCTTGACCATTGGGTCATCCCTCGACCTGTTCAGGATCCGCTCGTATGCCTGGTTGACACTCTTAGGCAGAGTTTGGATAGCAGCCTCGACGCCCGATGTTGTCTTTTCAAAGCCTGTGTTTAAGTAGTCGAACACAAGGTAAACCCAGAGGTATGTGCGGTGCTCGATTCCAAGCAATTTTTCTTCCAGGGAGGACTTGATCTTGTCTGAGAGTCGCTGCTTCCTAGCCAGCTGCTCGACCCGGTGTTGGATGACGCGGTTGATTTCTTGACTGATCGTTTCGGACTCCTCATCACCTGGGATGTGAATGCGTGGGAAAGCGCCCAACAGGCCCCAGAACTCGTCCAAGATCTGTTCGTACGGGCGGCTTGTTAAAAGAAACTTTAACTTGGCATTTGCCGACTGGCTGCCGCAGAGTAGACTCTCTACGGTTTGTATCAAGTCCTTCAGCTCCGACTCTGCACACTCATCTAGAGCGTCTAGAACGATTATGACAGGCCCGGCTTGATGATCTCGCACAGCATTCCCGAGGATCGTCCAAAGCGACCTTTCGGACTTAATGAGATCTTGCCCCATGTCATTGTATAACTGCATGGCATGTTGAATGAGGAGCCGCTTTTGGGAGAACAGCTGGTGGAGTAGCGCACATAGTGCCTGGCGAGCCGTGTTCTGGTCTTGGTCTTTGAAGAAGAAGTAACAGATGGTAGCTGATTGTTGCGTCAGCCCTTCATCAATCAGGTACTTGGCTAGCACCGATTTCCCACACCCGGGGTCGGCCGAGACCAACAGCGGACCCGATTCCTGCGCTAGCCACCACTTGAAGTGGTCGTGTTGGACGAGCCACTGACACGTGCCTTTTACACGGACTTCTACGCGGTCCTTGTACCAGTCATAGGTGACGTCGTTTTCGTTTTTGGTGGCACAAAACAGCTGCAAGCACTTCTTTTGTTCGTCAGACAGCTTCTGCTGCACGGTGTCTTTTTGTATCACCAGCTGCTCTTGCAAGACGGCCAATTGCTGCGTAGAGACCGATAGGAAATTTCCCATAGCTGTGAGCGTATTTGTACTTGTCTTGTTCAGAAGCTCAAGTTCTTGCCTTGCTACTAACTCATTGATCTGGCGCAGGTCTTGATTGACGATCTCCTCTCGCGTCTTGATGTCAAGTGTCGTCTGCTTCCAGTCTTTCGTTGAGAATATGTCACGCAGATAGGTTTTGCGGCGGCTCTGATAAAACCGCAGGATGCTGCAGAGCTGGAAGTCGAGAATGAGTTGATACAAGTCGACAATGTGGTCGTTGGCTTCCGACATCAACGTATCAGCGACCCCGGCGTTCTCGCCGAGCCGACGCAGCAGAGGCTCCAGCGCGACGTAGTAGCGCATGCGGGCGGTGACGTTAGCGAATCCGTCACGGCTGGCTTCGGCTGCAGTTGTTGGGTTTGTGAGAAGCGGGAGAATGAGGCAGACACCAGTCCACGCGATGGAAGCCTCTGGCGAAGCGTGGACAGCGGCGCCGATCCAGTCTTTGGCCCACAGCAGCAAGTTCGCGGCCTGCGTAATCTGTTCTGTCAGGTCAAACTCATGGCCGGCTATAGTGTATGTCGCTTTTGCCTCTTCCATTCTTTGTAGCCCCTGTTTGATCACGGTCTCAAGTTGGGCTTCACGATATAGGCTGTTAGGGCCACAGGTCGCGTCCCGCGGTGGCATGGGCTGTGCGGGAGTCTCGTCGTTTGAAGCAGAATCTGTAATGACAATTGGTTAATGTCTGCGGCGTACAACTTTGAGATGTAAGTTGGTGATACGTACTCGCCATCTGCTCCTCCTTCGTGAGCAGCTTCTCATACTCCTTAACTAAATCTGGGTTTTGCTTTGCGAGGGCATCGTATGCGCGGTTCCAAAGCGACTGGGTCGCAGGCAACTCCTGAATATTGGCAAGAGAGCCCAAGTCGTCTCTGGAGCGCTTTTCTTGGATGCTGTTGCTACCACTGGTAGAGGAGTCTGCTGGTGCAGAAAGTGATGGAGCTGTGGGCGATTCTTGACTAGAACTGTCTTGTTTGATGTTGTTGCTGCCCCGGACGGAAGCGGCTGCTGGTGTGGCATCTGGCCGTTTAGACTGTGCCCGCCGCCCGCCGCATTTTCTAGCCCGCCACCAAGTGCGTAGTTTTTGGTAAAAGCGTGCCATAGCGTTTGAGTCGCAGCAACTAGGTCTGGGAGATCGGTCCGGCTTGTGATGGGATTTGAAGCACCCCGTGGTCGAAAATGAGGGCAGGTTTGTTTGGTTGTAAAACACTGCGTGGCGGCTTCTTGCGGCTCAATGAAGAAAACGAAATGGGATGCATGCCCAACCAAGACGGCGGTTAATGCAACACGGCGATTGGATGAGCTAAATGCTGACAGCGACAGTTCACAGCCACACTTGAACCTGGCACGAAATAAAGAGGACGATGGGCAGAGCAGGCAGCTTCTAATTAAAAGATACGCTGTGGGTTTTAACGATGAAGAACATGGTCATAGGCAGTAGATTATGCTGAGAGCAGCGGCTAGCACAAAAATGAAGATGACGACGATAGTGTCAACAGAACCATATTGAACTGGTACGCATGCCAAAACTCCCGTTTAACTTACCCTCATCCTACCTCATCGAGCTCGAGACCGAACAGCTGCGGCCTAAATACCTGCACCTCATAAAGAGCCCGGGGCTGACTGAGTCAACCTGGCGCTGTCCATCCTATCCATCAGCCACCCAGTCGTGCCCAGGCAGCTTTCCGAGGCCTCCTGAACTTGCATCTAACATGATTTGTTTATGCTCTCTTTTTACCAGTTCCTGATGTGGTCGTCAAGTATGTAAGACAGGTAGAACACAGATTGGCTGAGACGGCCATCTGCTTGGCCGTCTGGGAATTGGACACACTGGCGGTCAAGGAGCCAGCCGCAGCAGGATTCATCGCGGATCCAGAACTGCTCATCGTCTGCCAGGCGCTGCATATACTTTTCCCACGCCGGGCGGCCTCTACGCCATCCGTGATGGGGCTCTGGGGATAGATACGCTGAAGCAACGGCACCTAAAACAGTAGATAACCAGTGGTCTGCAGAAGGTAGGCCAGAACGAAACGATGTGTAATTCTTTTCCTTCCAAAGAGGAAAGGAGAGGGCAAAACGACTGGGCAATAATAATATGATCAAGTCCGTAGAATACCCAGCGCTTGACAATGGTTAGGATGATTAGTCATTCCATAGTCGACCCGCGTAAAATGGGCACTTGCTAATAGGTGAGCTAGTGAGGCGGGTGCAAGGGAAAATGGGTCCTGACCACCCAACATATGTCATGACATCCAACTAAACATATGTCATGGCATTCAACTAGACATATGTCATGACATTTAACTGACCAGCCCGGCTTTAACGAGAAGCCCTTAAGATAAGCGCAATAGTGTGGCTCGTAGGCCGATTGCGTGTAAACAACGCGGCTTATCTCAAGCAGTCTCCCATGGAAATACGAGGAAGAAGGGGGAGAAACCACTAATAGCAATCCATAGCTTCAATGTAGTGGTTGCTAGCTAGAATACCCGATTTATTATTGCGTGCTTGCATAGTAAATCACACAAGAATATGCGGGTGAACCATGATGCAGATATAAAGAGGCTGGCCAGATATCGTTTTCAAGAAAACAAATAAAGCATTGAATAGACAGACCAAACAGAAACCCAAGCCTGATAAACACAATGCCATCCTTGGAGTCCCTTCCTATACACAATGCCAAGACTGAAAAGTACCCCGAGCCGCTGGCGCCCGAGGGCACGCTGGACGGCCTTGAGTTTGTCGACGTGACGCCCGTCATTGGCCGCGAATACCCCCGCGTGGATCTGGTCAACGACATTCTCCACGCCGAGAATTCAGATGCCCTGCTTCGCGATCTTGCAATTGCTAGTGAGTGAGAGCGCGTGCACTATTTTCCCTGGGTTTCCTGATTGCCCCTGTGCCCACTAACCGCCGACGTCCAGTCTCCCAGAGAGGCGTCGTCTTCTTCCGCGCCCAGGATAACCTCACCGACGACCTGCAAAAGAAACTTGTCCAGCAGCTGGGCCAGCACAGCGGCAAGCCCGCCGAGTCCACGTTGCACGTCCACCCCACCATCAACAACACCAACGAGTTTGGCGTGGCCGACGAGGAAATCAGCATCATCTCGTCCAAGGGCTTCAAGAGTCTGTCGTCCATTCCTAAAGACCGCGATGACCGCCGCTGGGGTGCGGCCTCATGGCACAGCGACATCCAGTTCGAAGAGCATCCGGCCGACTATACGAGTCTCCGGCTCACGCAGCTGCCGCCCGGCACCGGCGGCGACACACTCTGGGCGTCAGGCTACGAGCTGTACGACCGCTTCAGCGAGCCTTACCAGAAGTTTCTCGAAGGGCTCACAGCAACGTTTTCTGGCGCCGGTTTTGCGCGCCTAGCCAAGGAGAGACCCGACAAGGTCCAGATCAACAAAGGGCCCCGCGGCCACCCCCGCAACGTGGGCGCCGACCTGACGGCCGTGCACCCGGTGGTGCGCACTAACCCGGTGACCGGTTGGAAGTCCATTTTTGCCATTGGCAATTTCCCTGTGCGCGTCAACGAGCTGAGTGCGCGCGAGAGCCGAGAGCTGCTAGACACACTGTATCAGCGGATTTTGGAGAACCACGATCTGCAGGTGCGGTTCAAGTGGCAAAACAAGAATGACATTGGTGAGTCGCTTTTTCATCCCCCAGCTGTTTTTCCTCTTCCACTCGGCAAGTCAGGCTAACCCCCCCAGCCATCTGGGACAACCGCAGCGTATTCCATTCGGCCACCAATGACTACGACCGTTTGGGCGACCGTGCCGGTCATCGTGCCGTAGGCATTGGCGAGAAGCCGTACCTGGATCCCCAAAGCCAGTCGCGGACAATTGCCCTCGGTGGTTATTGATTATTGAGTTGTCTATGGAAATATATGTAAACAGAAGGCAAAAAGCATCATTTAGCATCCGCCAAGCTGCACAAAATACGAATGCTGTATCACTTGCTCGATATTCCCCATAGCAGTTGAACCAGCCCCGACTTGTACTGTGCAACAGACACAGCATCGAGCCCCGGGGCGGTCGCAAAGCTTAAATGATGCCTCATCTCATTTCCACAAACACTCACGCCCCGCCTAGACATTAGAAATCTGAGTAAAAGGGGGTGTCGTTTCTTCTTCCGGATCTGTGAAAAGGGTCATCTCGATGTGAATAAAGACGTTGTCAATAATACCACCAACGGTGTTTGTTCCCACCGGGCCTCTAGAATCTCTCAGATACGTACCTGGGCTGCCGTTCAAGAGAACTCGGTATGGATGGGAAATGGCCTCGGCGTCCGAACCGGCGTAGTTCCACATCTTGGTACAGAGGCAATCTAGCACAGATATTGATGCAGGCAGTGCGTTGCCAACGTGTTCTTAGTACATTACGGTATTCTACTTGCGGAATGGAAGCAGCTCAAACGAACGATCTTGTTTCCCTTCCGAAGGGGCAGAGGTTAGAGGTTTCTTGATCATGCAAATGCTAGTGCATAGCAAAGAGATATGGGGCAGCAGGGCAGGGTGACAAGCAACCTCTTCATACACTCTGTACCTCCACTCATCTAGAGGAGGCTGGCGGTCGATCATGGTGTCGCCGCCTTCGTAATTGGTTGATACGCCACCTGATATTGGTCCGATGGGCGAGCATGGTATGGCCATCGCATACTAATAATCCGCGAAAATTATTCAGCCTGTCGGTCACACGGTCCTTGAAAAGGTCAGGACAGAGGGAAAAAGAATATAAAATAAATAAAACATACAAGGAACAGAACTTAGGATCAGACAAACAGAGTGGGTATAGTCGCCCTTGGTCTCTCGGAGGAAGCCAATACCATTTTTGTCCAAGTCGCTGACCTTGCGAATCCTACGACTGCGGATATACCTTTCGCGGTTGGCGAACGGGCCTCAGCCGCCATTCTCGTAAAGCCTGGCCATATAGTGTTAGTTGGGATGTCTCCGAAACCTATCCAGGCAAGGCAAGGTGAATAGTCGGAGGTATATATTTGGAGCATGTGTATCGGTATTTATTGAAGCTCGTTGCGGAATCATATCTCAGGAAAAGTGAGTATCATGTGTTTTCCACGCTTCCTTTAGCTCTTGCAACGAGAATGGTTGCAGATAGACAACCGCCAGGGAGGCTACAAAATTCTCGGGGTGGATTATGTTATAGTTAAGACCACGGCGTCAAGCTTACTTCGTACACGGTACTTGTGTCCTCCTATCGTGCCACTGCATTCGGTCGACCGCTATCATGCCACCTGCAAAACCGAGATAGCGGCGACTGTAGTGGCCGTGTCCGATCGAGTGTATATCCATCACGAGGTGCTCCAGTGTAACCATCAACTGAACGAGCTGCCTATCTTCAAAGCCCAGTATGCCCTTAGCGGTGTATAGTTCAAGCCGTTCTCACTGTTTGCTCCGTTGTCGTTAAATGTCAAACTGTCAAGGGCGTGACAAAGGCGTTGGATGTGTTTTTGACTTATCGTGCGTGGCCGACAAGTGAAGATCATCATAATAAAATAGTGAGAGATAGTACTGACTTGCTTTAAAGTGTATTTATGCTTTTGGTAATGTAGACTTCTTGGTATTAGCCGTGTTAGAGGATCCAGCACTGCGCTCTACAGTATGAGGGCAAGGCCTGGAACCTGCGACAGTGGATGTCCTATTTAGCATGATGGACCTGAATCCGACAGCTCTTTTGACGATGGACTAGGTCTTCGCACATTCATGGTGGCAACAGGAATGAAGAAAAGGAAACGGCTATGCTCACGGAGCACAGAGACAGAGCAGGTTCCCAGTGGCAATGCGTGTTCCGCTTTGATTGTATGCGTTAAGCGTTGATATTGCGTTAATTAAAACGGTTCCTATCATATGTAATTTGCTTGACGTGGTGAAGTTGTTTACTGACTAAGCTTCAAACAGTATGTCGACGTCGATGCAGTTGGTTCCTTCCAAAACGGGAAACTGTGCTCTGTGGAGAATATGCTAACCAATCACTACATCGCCATTCGAGTTTTAAGCAGTGACAGCCCACTTGCTACGCTGCAACGACACGCGACGTCGTGGACTTTACACATGTGCTGTTCAGACGCCAAAATGGAGAGCGACTGCTTAATAACGCAAGCCGGAGAAGCAATTCGAAATGACCCGTCAACGATCATGCCCCGGTGGGCGGCCCTCGTCGGCGAGTACGAGGCCCTCCGCGACGCGCTCCAGGACCACACGCGGCAGCCTCACTGGCCCGGCGTGGCGCCGTATATTGCCATGCTCAAGACCGAGGCATCTCTTGCCGAGAAGGCCATTAAGCAGGAGCGCTTGGATGCGGAAGCAACAAGCGATGCTGGGGGTTCGAATAACAAGGACAGCAGCAAGATCTCGTTTGCCATGTCTCAGGCGTTCACCAACATTGCCGCTCGTGAGACCATGTGGCGGATCGTCAAGACTTCCCCGGGTGGCATCCTTGCTCTGGACAGAAAGTTCCCCAAGTCGGCAGTCAAGGCGGCAGCCGTGGAACTGTCCGAGACGTCGTTGCGCAAAGGAAGACGGTATCGCCGTTGGGGCAGCGTCGGCGGCATGAACGCCAACGGCAGCCGGTCCGATGGCGTCTTTGTGAACGCAGTCGTGGATGATGGATTTGAATGGCTGCGGGTGCTCACGCTCACAACGCAACAGTTGCTGGTCACCATGGCCGAGAACGGCTGGGAGTGGGGTGAAGACAGCAACGATGATTCGGATGAAGATGGCATCCACAGCGGCGACGAGGGCACAGAAAGCTACGGGATGAATAAGGCGACAGCCAGGGCTCTGTCAAAGCTTGAGGATATAGCAGATATCCCGCTCGTCGAGACAATTCTGGACCTCGTGGACGTGGCACGCGAGAACCGATCGAGAGGGGCCTACCCTCGCATATGTGTTGTCCTGACACGCATCGATGACGAGAGCAGTGTCAAGGGTGCGAGCGAAGTGGCGCGTTTTTTGCGGGTACTACGCGACGGACTCACGGCATTGGCATCAACGTTCGATCACGACATTGACGGCAACTACCTACGCGTGACTGTTCACACGTCGCGTTCTAAGCGTGCCGTCGCCCAGTCTCCGTCTGACCTCAGTACAGCACTACAAAGTCTAATGCCGGATATATCCAACCGCCTCACACCAATACTCAATATTGACACGTCAATCCTGATCGCCCTTGCTTCCGATATCTCGCATAAGCCAGTCGAGATCAGGAGCTGGTTCCCGCATCAGCGCGTCGACGAAATCACCCACGAGCGCAAGAAGCCAGGCCAAATGCTGCAGAGTCTCTGCGATGTGATGCGCGGCCACAAGCTCGTGTGCACACGCGAAGCCGCCAGCGCGTTTAGAGCAATGGTACGGGATATGGGCCAAGTCAGCGAGAAAACTAGAGCCGCCCTGCTGGTCTGGGGCTGCGACGGAGAGATTGGTGTAGCTACTGACAAAGAGCCAGGGCCGCGCGATGCTCTCGTGGCGCAGTTTCGGGCCCTGACACTGCACCCCACCTACGTGCCTGACGACCTGAAGCTTCCCATTACGGTCATTGACGAAGCATGGAACATGGAGCACATCAAGCATGTCAGCGCGAACTTGAGTGCTTGCAGGTCAAAAATGCCAGCAATTGCCTGCAATGTGGCCCAGGAAATGAACGCATCCCCACCGACGCTGTCTGTCTTTTTCTACGGCTGGTCGCTGGGACATACGACTATTACAACCAACTCGACGGCGAGGAACAAGATCACGCGGTTGCTCGAGAAGCACCGAACATCGAGTCGCGAAGCGAACCCCCACGTGTGGCTCTCGCGCCCTGTTCGGAGCTTGAACGGTACGAACCCGCGCGGCCCTGACGAGTGATCTTACGACCGTTATGACGAGAGTCCAATCCTTTGCAGCCAGCGGTGAGCCAATGGGCTGCGGTCGGTGGTCAGATCAGGCCCAGAATCAGACCTAGAATCAGACCCAGAATTAGACATTAAAATCAGAAACCGATACCGAGTGGCCGCCATTCGGAGTTTACGAGCTGGGATCGGCAGCCCCGCTACTATTACCACGTACACCAGGGACCAAGAAACCCAAGATAGCGTGAGCATAGATATGGTGTGATGCGGCACTAGCGGTGTAAATAGGCTCTCCCGCACATCGAGTCTTCCGTTCCCCCGTCAGACCACCGCCACCAAGCTGTCGCGCCCACCGATTGGTGATGGCGTACGGCTTGATTCCTTATCGCATCTCGAAAGGAAGTCCTCAACACAATGCAATATATTATAATAGTCTACTCGTGTTTTGGCTGTTTCCTCGTGTCGTAAACTACATGCTTATTCCAGCTCTTTTTTTACAAGACATTCATCATACCGTTTGCTGCTTTACTCCGCCAAGATACTCGCATTATGACAACATCGATGGCGTCGCTTATCGAAACGCTGCCATCACTAGATCGGCCACCATTATACACACCGATAGACTCCCTGCCGCCCGAACTCCTGGACGATGTGTTCTCGTTGTTTCCCACGCCGGCTCTTCTACCACTGGCAGCTGTGAACCGCCTCTTCCACGATGTCATTGCCCGACTACTGTACCGCCGTCTCCGCCATGCCGTGGCATCACACACCCACGAGCTAATTCTGGAGTGCTACCATCCAAGTGCCAAGATATCAACGCCGTATTTGCACTGCGCGTACATGGGCACCGACGGCCTCGACCAGGCGACCGACGGCATGGACGATGTTCCAGGGTCAACACTGTTGCGTCTGCCAGATATGTACTCGCGCTTCCGGCCATTGCCATACGACGATCGCGACGCGCATGTGCGCAACTACCGGGCAATTCGGCGCACCATGAACTTTTTTATGTACTCAGAGGCATCCGCTGGCACCCCAGGCACATCTGCCATTACAGCAGCAAAGCATCGCGACCACAAAGGCGCATCAGAGGACGACTCGCCACCCCTCGTGTCGTACGATGTATACCTTGACGAAAGCGAACTGTTCTCGCAGCTGTGCACAGTGACAAACCTAGTGAAGACGGGGCCTCGGCGAGGACTGTTCCTGAGTTGCGCCAACATAAACCACGGTGTGATCCGCGTGTGGCGGGATTGGCTGTCACGAAGAAACGACGCTCGCACCGGTGAGCAGAGGGGCAAGGGCAAGGGGCGCGCAAGAGTCGACCTCGCCGACCCGAAACAGGATGCAGTGCTGTGGGCCTACACGGGCAAGCACGTCGGCATGCGGTTCCGCGTAACAGAGACGACAGCACCGAGCGAGACGGCGGCACCGGTGCTAGGCGTGGCCAGCGACGACCTGCCCGTCAGCTACCAGCTCGAGTATGAAGGTGTGTTCCATGGATATTCTGAATCTACGTTATGATAAGACGACATGCTGACCAATAGAACTCGTTGTGCGGACGTACGAGTACCTGTTGGCATTCGAAGAGGCCGAAAAACAAGAAATCACACACGCCAGCACGACGATCTTGTTCGCCTCGCTATAATGAGAACGGGTGGAATATCTAAAGCAAATTTGTCCTCACCATATCTGTGCTCTGCCGGGCACCCTGTTGTTGGTTTCTTCAGAGGCTAGCCGTTTCACGGAATCGTGATTGCCGGACACAGACCAGGCCAGACGTGATCTTGATTGCCCTCTGACACAACACCCTGAACAGCACCCTGACGCGATAATAACCTGGACGCAAATACAAATACTGCTGAGCCGCAATCTCGTCATTCTCGTCATTGGGAAGCCACACTCATACATTCAGAACCGCACATGGTAGATCATGGTAGACCCAGTCACTGCTCTCGACAAACGCATCAGAAAAGAATTCGATGAAACCGGACGCTGGCAGCATGGGCCAGTCGTTGAGGGCGATCATACACGAGCACGAACGATATCAGACATGTTAATCCGGCCAGTGTAATAATGGACATACACGGACTCTGGCGTCATCTTAGACTACTCTTTTTTTTCTTTTGCGTTATCCCATTAATAGATTATTACTTAGTTTGGATTCTCTTGATGGTTTGGTCATTGTTGTCGTACCTAGGCTTCGATTGCCTCGACGATCGTCTAGTAAATAAGATACAACAACATCTGTCGCTGCTCATTTTCGCTGCTTGCCTGCGTAACTTCCACGTCATAAGATACTTTCTACACATACTGGGCGGCATGTGCCGCTATGCAACAGGCGCATGGGCCAGTCGTGTTGTCATCGTGTCGTTTTTACATCTGCTACGAGAAACATCTTATCTTTTGCTTTTCAATGCATGAATATGCCAAACAAGTGCCCCCTCGCGTACCAGGTCGAGTCGAGACTGGGGACTCCAGCCCATTGCATGGCCGTGGCAGCCGTAGTGCGTGCGTTGGACTCTAGTCTCTCATGCAGCAATGGCGACCCCTGTCGGCGGGCACATCATACACGCAATGCTATGCTTTAGGATACGGTGCATGTCTTCGGTCTGACCAGGTGGGCGGCTTTTACCTATAGTATATTATATGCCGCTATATTGGCATCATGCGTTATTATTAGATCGCCGTTGAAGGAATGTCTGATGTCTGAAGTCAGAAGATATGAGCAGTTGGTAATGGTGGAAGAAGGAGGTAAAGTCCAAAGGCTAAAGACCAACGGCTACTGTTCTGGCAAGTCAAGGTATGAGAAAAATCAGCCATAGTCAGGCAGGTCAGTCGGGATTGGTCGAGGGTCTGTTGGATGCACACCGATAAGAGCTCTGACTCGCAAGCTTGACGTCGGATTGCCGTTGCTCTTCCGGGACAGCTGGCGAGATGGCGACCTCGTAGCTTTCGTTTCAGATGTTCAGAGAGTCGGAGAGTCAGAGACAGTCAGAGAGAGTCAACCCCAGACTCCCTTGCTTTGGCCAGACCAGGCCAGGGTACTTATTGCCAGCTAAAATACACCAACAGGTGCTGCTTCAGCGTCGTTTCAGCCCGCATTTCCAGGGGTCCGCACCACCCCCTGCCGCCTGCATACGCTAGAGAAGAAGAAGGAATGCAGAGTCGTCAGGAACAGAAAATGGCAGAGGAACAGAAACGAAGAAGGCTGCAGAAGGAACAAGATATCTTACAAGAAAAGTCTGCAAGACACACAGTCGGCGATTGTGTGCCGGCATAGCAGGCTGCTGTCTCTTGTCTGTCTTTTCAATAGCCTTTCTTTTCGACATCCTGTCTTTTGTTTTTCATTTCTAGCTGGCTGGTTAAAGGGAGGAGAAGTACAATGCAGAGGCTGACACTTGAGACTTTATTCTTTGATTTTGTCTTTTCTCGATTGTGTTGACTCTACCTAGACATGCTCCTGACTGACTCTAAACGGTTTTGTCTACATCTCCAGACACGCTGGTCAAGCCACCAGACGTGGCCCAGGCGTGATGAGCGTGGCAAGGTGTGATCCAAGGTAGATCAGGGCACGCCTACATGGAAGGGCATCTCATCACCCATCTTACACTATGCTTACTCTCGTCTCTCGTCGAGAAAACTCTGCAGTCGGCTCCTGGTGTATCTCGCCTACTCGTGCTGCGCGATGCTCCCTGCCTGCCTGCATTTGTCTGTGGAGTATTATCTTACAACATCGCCGTCAGTGTACAGTGGTCCCTGTGGTATCTGAGTTAAGATACCAGTGACAGTGTGCTCCCCTGACCCCAACGCATTCCTGCATCGACTATCCGTGGTCCGCGGGACTTGTGCGCGTCGTTGACGTACTACCAGCCATGAATAGGCTGGAATAGGCTGGATCACACTATAGTTCTGTTATTAAGATACAATTCCATCTGGTTCGATACGTGGACTGCCTCTTGCTTTTACGCGTTTGCTCCATTTATGCACGCTGCACGCTGCGCGGGACATCCGTCTGCCGTCCGCTGTTCTTGTCTTGGTCCTCTTTACTCCTGCAGCTCGTATTTGTGCATGCGTGGAGTCGTCTCTCCTTTGGGGTTTCTTACGATCTTTTTTGATTTTACTGAGATACTTTGGCTCCTTTGGTTTCTGCCTTTCTCTTCTCTTGTCCGTGAATTCCTTTTGCCATCCAGGGAGCTACGGGCCAGCCACTGGAATAGCGGTGACAGCTGGGAGGTCAAACAGCAGCTCTCACGGCAGTCCCATCAGCCACAGCACCCACAGCGCTCTCTACTCTTTACGTTTACCAACACCCTGGCTGGCATTTCTTTTTCCTTTCGCCGGCCCCCCTCTGCTGCATCCCCAGCACCCAGCCCTGGCACACTATCCACCAGAACCCAGAATCCGGCCCAGAACAAGGCCATCACGACCCAGCACACGGTCCAGCATCACGATGACAGTACATTTTGTGCGGACATTTATATGTTCCAGCCACAAGCCAAGATACCTTCATCCCACTCCATTCACCTATCCACCTCATCCACTCTCATCCACTGCTACTCCCATCCACCAAGTGAACCCCAAGGACCTCAAAGACCCCAGTAGCCCCAATCAGGCTGTCCCGCTCGCTGCTCGTTCCCTCCTTGCACGACTCAATATATAAGCTGCAAGTTCCATTCACCTGCATGCCCCTATACAGCTACCGTCGGAGCCCAACTCGTACCTGCTTTTGTTTCCGTGTCTTTTGATTTTTGTCTCTTTTCCTCGCGCGTCATGTCGTATCTTGCATCATACGTAGATGTAAAGTCTTTCCAGCGGACCCCCTGGACCCTCAATATTGGATCTGTGTGCATTGAACAAGTACTGTGCGTTGCTCTGCGTCGTGTTGAACCGCGTCCAGCTTGTGCGCAGTCTTGTGCCTGTGCTCTGCCATTGTCGTATACTGTATGTCCCGTGCTGCGGCGTCGTCTCTCAGGTGTACTTGCGGCTACTCTTGCTTTATGCTTTATGCTTCCTTCTGCTTTATTTCTTTCTACTAGCATGGGTCCCATCATCCTTGGACTCGACCTCGCATAATGGTTCCGCTCTGGCGGCGTGTTTGCAGTTGGGGATGAGATAGCCGGAAGCGATGACTATCCGGTCCTCCCCTCTGCCGTACGTCTATCACACAAGGACTGGGTTTATGTGAAAGATTCTGTACGTCGAGCCCGCTTGGACGTCCCAGAGAATATACATCTATGTCCCTGCCCCTTCCAACAGATCGCCATCCTGTTCCGTCCGTCCTCGTTTCCACTCTCATCAGTCCCATCGATACCCTTGCCCTCCCACTACCCACTTGTCCTCTTGTCAAGCACTTCGTATTCAGTATAACACCAACTCCCTCTCTCTTTTCAACACCAACCTCTTCCTGTTTCTACTATATATCTATGCTTTGCTTCTTCTTCTATAAATATTCTACCTTGCATTTTGATATCATATATTATTTATAGTTATCAGCCACTCACCACTGCATGACTACTTAAACATAACCGTCGACTCGACACCAGAGTACCACTTGATATCAACACACCAGTCAACCACATTCAACATATTACAATGGATTCCCAGTCCATGTCAGACAGCCCCAAGCTGGGCGAGGCTGAGTTTGCACAGTATGTCGAACGTGGCGCCGGAGAGCTCGTCGAGATCAAGTCCAAAGACACGCCCAAGTCGACGCCTTCATCACCGTCGTCAGCGGCATCAACATCATCACCAACATCAATGTCACCACAGTCGCCACGGTCCCCCAAAAAAGACGATACCCCAGGAGCAATAGATGCATCAGCCCCCAGAACACCTCCGCGGACAACACCTACATCACCCGTATCGAAAATAACCAGTCCCACCGCAGCCACGTCCCTCTCTGCCTTTCCACCAAAGCCACGGGCCGCTCTGTTTACCACAATGCCGCCAACAGCAAAGGTGGCCCAGCCCAAACAGTCCAACAACTCTGCGGAAGAGACAACAGCAGCAGCAGAAGCAGCAACAGCAACAACCACAGTAGGCATGCCCGCGACCTTCACTGCCCCAATACTCAAACCCGTGGCGGTAGCCATCCGTCCCATGACCGCCTCGACCAAGAGGCTGTCCTTTTCGTCTCTCTCGTCGACTCGCCGGCCCATCAAGTACGGCAAGGGCAAGTACGCCGGTGTCGAGCTCGTTCCTCAGCCCAGTGACGACAGCGAAGATCCTCTTGTACGTTTTTCTGTTCTTTATTATTTTGTGCTTTCGTGTCATCAGCCCCAAATAACGCCCCATACTAACAACACAGAACTGGTCCGTCCCCAAAAAGGAGGCCAACTACTGGACTCTTCTGCTCCTCGTATCGCTGATTAGTGTCATGAAGACGGCGTTTATCAGCGGCAACAGCCAACTTGCCACAGGCTACGCAGTGTCCTACACGGCCGCAACAGCACTCACCGGTGTGCCCCTCATGGCCTCTGCTCTCGCGGGCTTTGTGAGCCTCGTGGCATCCCGCATCTACGGCAAGCGCTCCGTCTACCTCGTGTCGGTGCTCTTTCTACTCGTGGGCACCGTCTGGAACACCAGCGTGGCCCACAGCTTTGCCCAGTGCATGGCCGCGCGTGTCTTCCAGGGCATCGGCTGGGGCGCCTTTGACGTGCTCGTGCTCAGCTCCATCGACGACACCTACTTTGAGCACGAGCGCTACGTGCGGCATGCCGTCTATGATGTCGTCGTCGTCGCTAGCACCTGGGGCGGTCCTCTCATAGGCGGTGTCGTGTCGAGCCACGGCCAGGGCTTTGAACTCCAGTTTGTCATCCTCGCCAGCTTCTTGGCTGTTGGCGTGCTCGCTCTCGTACTGGCTGCGCCCGAGACGTCGTACGACCGCTCCTTCTACTCGATCAACACGCCTGCCACGGCCTGGTCGACCAAGGACCTGCCGCTGCGCCCGCGCGCCCACACCTGGTCGCCCGAAGGCGCCCGCAACTACCTGTGGTCCAAGAACCTGCGGCCCGTCGCGTACAAGGCCAACGTGTCGCGCGCCACCCTGGCGTCTCTGCTGTGGCAGGCACCGCGCGCCATGGCTGCACCCACCACGGTCCTCCTCGCACTCGTGTCCCTGCTTCCGTTCTGTGCGTTCTGGGGCATGGCGTCGTCGCTGAGCCTGTTATTCTCGCCGCTGCCCTTTGACCTGTCCTCCAAGTCGGTTGGCATTCTGCTGCTTGCTCCCTTCTTGCTCGCGACTGCCGTCGTTGCTGCCGCCGCCTACTTCTGGCCTGCCGGGCACCGCCGCTCGGCTGCCGCGGCTGCTTCTACGTCTACATCGTGTAGCGTCTCCGCGCTCGCCGCCGGCACACTGCTGTCGTTTATCGGCCTGCTTGTGTTTGGTCTGTATGTTTCCTCGTGCGCCACCCTTTCTGCGTCCGCTGCTGCTGCTCAGCACGGCTCGTCTTTTGCCATTGCGGCCACGGGCACGACCACCCTCAAGTTCCCGGCTGTGAGCTTTGTCCTGGGGCTGCTAGCAGCCGGTGCCTATGTCTTGGACGCCACGGTGCGGCCCATGATTCGTCGCTCGACCCAGTTCACAAGCTCCAACCTCACGATTGCGCAGCGCAACACAAACGACATGTGTGCCGCCGTGTCGCTCTGGCGCACTCTCGTTGTGGGTGCGTTCGTCATGGCCCTCCCCAACGCCGTATGGCTCTCGGACCTGCTCAAGGCGACGAGCATCGGCATTGTCGTCGCTCAAGTCGTTGTCGCCGTTGCTATTGCATTTGTCTGGTGGCGCTGCGATGAGACCGTGCGCCGCCTGGATGGCCAGATTATGCGCTGTGTCGACCTCGGCATCCTCAAGCGCACGGGTAGTTTCTTTGATGTTGATGATTAGACGATTCACGGATGTTTCTTGGTAAATGATGGCGTTTTTACAGTTGTTTCTTGTTGGTTATATCAGTTTGTGTCGAAAAGCTCTTCCTATATGTGAATTAAATCGGCGATTCCCGATCCTTGATGGCTTTACCTCCTTGTTTTGAGTATCGGGTAGTTGGTGGTGCTAACATGCGGAAGTACTCTGTCAGTACTAAAAACTCAAGAAACGGTCGATGACGCACTTCATATAGTTTGAAGCTTTATCTTCCTTAGTCTTCATCATCTCGTGTCACTACGTCTCCTGTCGTTAAATTCCAAACTTTGTCTTTAGAAGCCACATGGTCTATATAGCCGATTAACAGCAGGCCGTTTTTAGAACGTAGTTTCTCTCAATTATAATGGAACAAAAAGGTTAGGGTATATTCTTTCTTTAGTAAACTAGGCATTCCTGTTTTTGTTGAATCTAAATTTAGAAATAATATATTTCTTCTATAACGAATCAGCACTATTTACGATAAATATTATATAATCATGTAGTCCCTTAAACTTAAGGCTTTGTTCAAGGTTATCTACTGTAGAGTTATAATATAAATATATTGCTAACAAATTGATAGGCATAGACGTGCTAGATTCATTGAACCTTGAGCATCTCTCGGGGCCACGAAAAGAACGTCCTCCACCCGATTTATATTTCGAGTATAACGACTAAAGTCAGGAAAACAACACTAATATGTCGGAAATTCTCAGACCGGCATGGAAAACGTATTCGAGAAGCAAAATAGTATATTATGGTGTCGCTGGTGATGTCCATACCAAAAAGAAACTGTGGACAAGGGGATTGCATAGAGAAACTAAGAGTAGGATGTGAGAAAACGGTGAAAGGTAGCAGAAATTCATCTTTGCAAAAAAAACAAGAAATCATGAAAATGCCCCAAATACCCCGACAATAAGTATAAATACAATAAAATATAATTAAAAGAGAGAAAAAAAGGAATATCAAGAAAAGAAAAAAAGCATAAAGTTCCAGGGGGTACTCACGAGGTCATTATATTTTTCTCGCATATGTATTACCTCGGGAGCATATATCCTAATATTCTCGCAAGGGCATAATAACGAAACGTGAAAGTGCTGAGACAGGCAGGTCGCCCGGGTCTTGACACACGCACACACACAAATAATAGTGAAAGTGCGTGGTTGAGGGACTCATGATCTGGTCTCCGTGCATCCGTGTTTTGTAAGGGTTCTTTAAGTCGGGAGGCTTGCGATCGAATATCCGTGAGAAGGGATTATTTTTCGTAGTCCGGCTCAGAGTCGTGGAATTCACTCGCGGTGCTGTTCTCTATAAGGAGTTGTCTTTCTTTTCTCCGTTCTCCTCCTTTCTACCTCCGTGCCTTCTTCTTAGTTATCTGCCTTTCCCTAACCTCTGATCGAAGCTCCATACCCGCCTCCACCACTCAACTATCCCTTTACCCGCCAAAAATATTACCTTTCTTATGGGTATTGTTTATTCAGCCGTCGCTGCCTGGCAAGCACATGGCGGTGGAGATGAGGCTGGCAAGGGTAGCACACGCAAGACCACGATACGTATGATATTATCGGCTAAAAGTAATCTTGACAACAGGTACCACCATGGGTGACCCTGTTAGTCCCACCGGGGACTGTCCGATCGGCGAGCCCACGTCCGGTTCCGCGCCCTCGTTTTTCAGCTCGCTCAGAATGCTGCGGATGTAGTTCCACATCGTCGTCGGCACCACGACTAAGACACTGTTGCTGCCTTCAACTAGCAAGTCCGAAATATCTACGCACGGAGCGCGGCTATCGAGCACCGGCAAACGCTTACCGTTGACCCAGACACGGACTACATGCAGGATGGGGTCCAGTCGAAGGTAGGCGCCGAGATGGCCACGCAACGACACCGGAGTGTTGGGTGGCCACGAAAAGGTGCTACTGTAGTATCCGAGTCCGGACACGTTGGCCAGCGCCGGTATGGTGTCCCATGAAACCAGCGGTGTCGACAGGGACATGGTGCTGTTGTGCTTCACCGCAATGGTCGACGCATCCAAAAGGTTAAAGGGGGCCTCCCAGTGCTCAACAACGAGCGTCCAGTTGGCGAGTGGCATCGCCGCGGGGACCTCGGTGCTGTTGAAGGAAATGGACCTTCCAGAGCTGAGGCCGACAGACACGGACTCCGCCGATGTGGCAAAGTGCAGGTCGAGTGAGCCATGGGCTGTGACGTTGTGCCCGACGATGCTGTCTGGTAGGCTGGCGGTGACATGACATGAGGGTGGCTGCTTTGGCTTGCCATGGCCGCCTCCACTGCCCTCTATAGTAATGAGCTTGGTCTGGTTTGCTGCGAGGCTGAGCGGGATTGTGATGGCTGTGCCGTTCTTCTTGTAAGCGACAAGTGGCTTCTGGCTGCCTGTCCAGGGGTCGAACTGGAATAGAGCAGTCCCAGTGCTGTCCCCGGCCGTATAGACAGTCACCTGGCCAGTCGACGCCTCGCCGTCGTTGAAAACGAAGAGGTATACCGTGTTCGAGGATGTATCTTCGCGGTACGTTGTATACCACGAGGGCGATGTTCCATTCATGGTGGCGGAAGCACGTGGTCTGATCTTGACCTCAGTGAGCTTGCTGGAAACCTGGCCGGTGGCAACAGGGTAAACAGTGGGGGAGCCCATCAGATTGGACAAGGCAGCTGCAAATGCCACTGGGTCCTCGTCGACAACAGCGGTAGTGTAGTAGCCAGGACTGCCTCCGCTGAGCAGAATGGGCAGTCCAGCATCTGCGAATACCTGTAGCTGACCGAGTGCTTTGACCGAGATGTTCTGAGAGCTGAGAATCACCATTGCTTGCCAAGCCGGCATGTCTCGTGCCAGAATGCCATTTTCAACTCGTGCTTGTGGAAGATCAAAATTGACGGGAGAGATACAGCTATATGTCCAGCCTTCAATGGGCTCGTCAGATTCAGCGCCTATGAGGAGCCATGAGTTTTCAGAAGTGTTCAGTGCTCATTTAGTGCTCACCATTATCCCGGAGGTCAGTCGCTGTGTAGATGTACCCGTTGCCATACAGGTCTGTGGCCGACTGCTTGTTGAAGATGGCGATATCAGTGCGTGGGGTCCCCTGGCGCTGAAAGTATGACAGCCGCGCGAGATAGTTCATCGTATCTGCCATCCCGTGCTCCCAGGCCGGATGCTTGTTCTGGTTTGAGTCGGCAAAATTCCAAAAGGCCGTGTACCCGGGCCACGTTGTGCCACTATACGCACCAGTGTAGGACTGCCCGTGGATGATAAACTTGTTGACGCTGCCGATGGCGGCACGGTTCGCTAGCCACAAGAGGTCCGTGGCTGTGAGACTGAATGGGCGCCCCAACACGGCCGCCAGTTCGATGGAAATGACATCCTTTCCAGACACATGCACAGGTCCTGAAAGCTGCAGATAGCCGTCAATATTGTTGCTAAAGGTCAGCGTCTCCGTTTCGGGCAGGTCGGGAACACCAGCGGACGCGGACATATCGATCTTGAGGTTGAATGACGGCTGGCAAGAGAAGCCCAGGCTCAGGTAGGTCCGGGACCAGTTGTTGAGTGCCTCCAGATACTCGACATATCCGTCTTGGACAATGCTTCTGTAGTCATTGACATAAGCCTTACCCTGATCGGCGGTGTTGAGGATGACACTGAGAGGCACGCCGCTTCCAAGGTTCGACTGGTTGAACATAAGCAGCGGCAGGTACGGCCGCAGGTCATAGCCAAACCTTTCTTGGAACTTTTCAGGCATGCTTGGCGTCCAGGACATGTTGG
This sequence comes from Ophiostoma perfectum, assembly GCA_029298845.1. Classification (NCBI taxonomy): domain Eukaryota; kingdom Fungi; phylum Ascomycota; class Sordariomycetes; order Ophiostomatales; family Ophiostomataceae; genus Ophiostoma; species Ophiostoma perfectum. Next base: position 30,752 of record JANSLV010000110.1, read on the forward strand.
CCAGGTTTTCCACACTGTCTTCCCATGCTATACGTACAAACGGGTGGTTAGCCGGCGGGCCTAATAACACAGAATACCTAACTTACAGTAGCCTCCGACTTGTTGGAGGAGTTCTTTGGTGCCGTTGACCAGGATATAGTCCTCCCAGAACTTGGTCACAGTTTTGGCCCCGGCCGCACTGAAGTGGTCCACCACGTACGATCCGTTGTCCCATATAGTCTTTGGATTGCTAGAGCCGTAGTCGAGATTTTTGATGTGTGTCTGCGTCTGCCAAAAGGCAAAGATCCAATAGGTAGCGTTGGAGCCCTCGACGATTGGAAAGGACAGGTTGACACGGCCAGTTGTTGGCGACACTTTGGCTGTGTGGTCGGTGAGAGTGTTATCGGCAATGATGAACTGCGTGTAGTTGGGAGGCGTGCGGTAGAAGATATACTGCGCTTCGTAAAACTGCTCAGACAGAACAAGTGCAGAAACCAAGGCGATTAGCTTGCCGCTTCCCCAGCCGGGCACCAGTCCCTCGTAGGAGCCGTTGGCCGGAACTGCTGTATAAGCAGGGTACTATTACAATGCACAAGTCAGCACGCAGTGGTTGTGTATAACAACGCGGAGGCATCTCACCAAGTCCCATTGCAGACCCTCGTCGGCCACCGATGCAGGCACACCATTTCCAGCCATGGGCCCTAGCGCAAAGTCCATAATCATGCCATGCTCCTGGTGTGCCTCGAGCGCCGCTTTGAAAACGGCATTGAAGGCCGGCGTGCCGAAATTGTACGTGGACCAGTCCAGGCCCGTAACTGACGGGAGACCGTTATTATAAAAGGGCAGAAGCTCGATGCCACCCATGCCGATTGCGGCAGCCGAGGCAATATCCGCCTTGACAACGTCTGCACTGACGCTGGCATCGGGCAGCCAGTATCGGAAGCGTGGACGAGAATAGGCTGACGGGTTCTGAAAAGAGCCCAAATGCTCGGCTTGGACAGCCACAACAACGGCCAGAAGGCACACAGACAATGTTCTTACTGCAGTAGACATCATAAGAATGAATTTAGTATTACTACGCGGTTGATGATAGCCTGAAAACTCGGTGAAAACGGTCTGTTTTATAGCAGCCATACTAGAGTCTCTCGACGACCTCTGGCCTGTACCGTTACCAAAAGCTCGCAGCCATCTAACCCGATGACGATGCCGTCCGATTGTATGTCAGGAGCACGGTTCCTGGTATCCGGGGTTGAGGCTTCACCATGACCCAAACGAGGCCTTGTTAGTGCTTTACCCCAGGAACTGCCCCGCTTCCCCATACTGCCAAAAAGCGGGCAGTCTAGAGTGCTCAAGCTTCAAGATTCGGCCCGGATCGAATGGTTGGCAATCGACAAGGGTCCGTCAGCTATTTCTCACATATCTACAGCCACACAGATGTATCTGAGATAGCATCACATACTTAAAACTTACTGCCGACTGCCCATCTAGAACCCGTGCTCGGAATATCTCAGGACGACAGAATGCGGAGTAAGTAGGGTCACGGCATTTCGCTGAGCTCTCATATTCTGCCATGCTTCTGTTCATTGTGCGTACAGCAGATCGGTCATTACATTCCACGCTGGGCCTACTATCAAACAAATCCCGAGTAGATATGCCGAGCGTATTAGGGCTCGAATGGACCCGATGAGATGAGGTCGTGTACGAATGAATGTATATGAATATGAGTATGAGAAGAAGGAAAACATATAGAGCTTAGGCACACCCTATAAGCCGGGAGAGGGATGAGGGGAGCATGGAGGCAAATTTGATACCGGCTAGGTCTCGCCGAGTAGTAGACCTCATCGATTGCAGTTGAGAGTACGGTACGTGCGGGCGATACTATGATATATTTTACTATTTTAGTACTAATATAGACTGCTTTCAGTAGGTCTACCTTCTGTACTGCTTTCCTTATGATACAAACCCCCCAGATTACTATATTCACAGGCGTGCCTTGGTAGGCAGAGCCTGCTCCTTCACAGTGGCCTCAGCCATCTGCACGTACGCATCTGCCGTCTTCTCAATACTCAGGTCCTCGTTGATTCGCTTGTCCGAGACGAGGTACGCCGATGGGAACCACGAGCTCACGTCCTTGCCCGCCATCATGGCGACAAGTGCCTCGCCCGTAAGCCAGCACTTGTCCATGCCATACCCCTGGAAGCCTGCTGCAATCCACTCCTGGCCAACAGACGCCCGGCCCGTCGCACTCTTCGGCAGCTGGCCGACCAGTGGCAGGCCGTCAGATGTCATACCCATAACACCGGACCAGATGCACTTGAGCCGTGGTTTCTCAAAGTCGGCAGCCGACGCGGTGTCACCCTTCTTGTTGAGCACACTAAACATGCGCGGTAGGCAGTTCGGCAGGTCCTGCACAGATGCCTCGCTGACAAAGGAGTCGTCCGAGCCCAGGCACTCATCGATGCGCTGGTTCTCAACTCCGACAAACAGGTCTTTGGTGACGGCGTTCTGCTGCAGGTAGTAGAGGCCAAAGTGGTACATGTCGGTCGTCGGGTCGATGCGGATCGGCTGGATAAAGCTCCATGACCTCTCACCACCCCAGGATGGGAAGCGCTCGGGCATGGCCTGTGTGCTCATGTGGCCGCGGAACGGGTGCAGCTTGCCGCGCAGTTGGGGTAGGAGGTGCGCCGAGTAGCCGTTGGTACAGTACACGACCCGGTGGGCCTTGATACTGCCGCGTGGCGTCGTGATTGTGTAGCGGTGGCCGGTGGCGTTGGCGCCGTGGTCGACAACCGATGTCACGGGTGTGCGTGTCTCAATGTTCAGCCGGGACGCGTAGCGGCGCAGCATTTCAGCCATCACCTCGGTGCAAAAGCGGTACGGCCAAATCGCACCGGCCGGCTGTGCGTAGCCGCCCAGGGGGTTCACAACACCCCACTCCTTCTCGAGTTCTTCGGCGCTCACGAGCCGGTTGTGGCTTGCGTGCTCCGGGATCTCGCGCGCGAACAGTGCAACCGAGTCCTGGATCTTCTTCCAGATCACCGGGTCGCTAGTAAAACACAGCTTCTGGACGCGCCGAATCTCGCTACGCGTACGGATCGTTTCGGACATGCCGTTGGCCACTTCCTGCACGCGCTCCATGTTGAGCAGCGAGAATCGCGCAATGGCGCGTGCGTTCTCCACGCCGTAGGTGTCTACCCATGTCGTAAATTTGTGGCCGGCTGCCGTGACACAGTGGCCACCATTGCGTCCCGTGGCGCCCGAACAGAGGGTGCGGGCCTCGAGCACGGTGACGTTGATGTTGGGGAACAAAGTCTGCTCCTCGAGCAGGGCCTTGGTGACACTGGTGCCGGTGATGCCAGATCCGATTACAATGACATCGGTCTCGGTAGGAAGCGCTAGTGACTGGATGCTGCCGACCGTGTCGTGCATGGGCAGCTGCCAAAAGGCGGCTGTCGGGTTCGGGTTGGGCAGGCCGGGGTCGGCGGCCACGAGCGAGCGAACCTTGGACTGGAACGACATGGTGCACTAGTACTGATTGGGAAGGGAGCCGACACGAAGCGTGAAGCTGGTGGTAGTTGACCTGGTCAGAGGAACCGAAACGGACAGTCTTGAAATGGAGGGTGGGAGCTGGCTGCGGCTGGTTGAAGTAGGCCAGGGCTGATAGCTCTAAACGGACAGACCGATAATAGACGGACAAACTGATAGAGAGATAGATAAATAGACTAATAAACACTGCCAGACACAAATAGCTCCAAGCTACTAGTACGGGGTACAGATCGCGTTGACGATACCCTTATTGCTGAATATTGTTCAATATCACGAAATATAGCTCGTTTCTTATCGAGCTTCAGTGGTGGTCAGCATGCCAAGCGCCGGCGGTTCACAATGAGGAGAACCGGGGCATGATAAGCTTTCGGAACACAAGACTGGTGCTTTCGGTATGGAGCAACCCCATGTTGACCTTTGTCCCGATCAAGGCAAAATATCCAGCCCACTAGCCCGGCCAGATGCCCCTCCTATCTCGAATAGCAACGCATATCACGCTCTACCCACGAACATTGTCTCTCGATAAGCCCTCAGTCCTCGGTCTCGCTTATCATCGAGGCTGAATACTGAAAACTAGCGATGGCACAGGTATCCTTACACAATCAACACTAGAATGGGCAGATCAGAAGTGTCCTGGCAAGCGGGCATGCAACGTCCCTAGATCTTGGGTTGCACGATCGCCTTTAAGGATCTCGCTGCACTAGGCCGTAGATGGGTAATAGGTGCGGTGAGCCTTGACAATTGCTTGTCGTTGATTCTTAACAGTTACCGTGTTATAGCTGGCCTAGGCGGTCGCTGCAGTGCGACTTGCATCCTTACCGAGAAGTGTGCTACAAGTCATGGAGGTGACTGTCCGTAGCGGCGGCTACATGTGTTATTCGCGGGGAGTTCTAGTATCAGCTGCTTTTGGCTGTGTTCGATTCGTTTGTCAGTTCTGGCCAGGAGTTGCTGTTACAGATGTCGGCTGGTCCTCCCTATCTCAACAGGAGTACCTGGGTCCGGTCTAATTAAGATAGATCTGAGCATATAGTCCAGTATTAATCTATTTGCATTTATCCTCTAGCCTACCGAAGAAACGGCAGCACGCGTATATCAAACATGCAGATAACATAATGGTGGAGAGCAGCCTAGTGCTGCGAGTGCTGCCCCCAAAGTTCAAGATAACGGCGTAGCCTTGGGAAAATCGGGTTTCTACGTTTACTTGTTGTTCAAACTGCGGTGTCCGAAATATTCATATAAACCAAAGCACATGTACTTTCCACTTCTCTCTCTCCGCTCCTGACGTGATCGTTTTACAGTTTGAGGCTGTTCCTGCTTTCTAGTTCAGCGAGTCAGACTTTGCTTTCTTCTACCTTCTTCATCATGGCTGCCTTTGAGAGTGCCGCCGCCGCCGCGGCACCGATCGACTTGACCAATGATGATATCATGCCCAGAGATCCCAAGAGCCTCGAGAATCAGAGCACCGTGAACTTAGACGACGTGGAGCTGATCCGGATGGGCAAGAAACCCCAGATGAAGCGCGTGTACAATTTCTGGACATGTAAGTGGCTCTCAATTGGTCCCGGACATGGACTCTTGGCGGGGGACTTGCTTATTGACCTGTGCTTAGTATGTGCATACCAAGTCATGATGTGCTCCACGTGGGCCTGTGTCGTCGTGCTGTACGGCACCATCTTTGACATTGGCGGCCCTGTAGGCTTGGTCTATGGATCGTGAGTCGGCTCGATCTACAACTACAGCAAATAAGTGGACAAGTGTGACTAATGTAGTCAGTATCGCCGTCGCGCTTGGCCAGACAGTGCTCATGGCGTCGCTGGCTGAATACTGTGGCATCTGGCCCACGGCCGGTGGCCAGCAGTTTTATGTCCAGGTCCTCGCGAGTCCCAAGTGGCGCCCCCTGCTGTCGTACCTAGTCGGGTGGGCGCTGGTAGCGGCCGAGATGAGTGTCAGCGCCTCATGTGCTCTACAGAGTGAGTTGCGAGTCCCCTCAAGATACCAACAACAACAGAGCAGATAGCTGACCAGCAGACTCCAACATCATCGGCTCCTTTGTGCAGACGGTGCACCCCGACTTCGACTGGACTGTACGTACTCTTGAAACGACTCAAGACCACCCCCATAACCACTAACACCAAGACGTATAGTCGTGGGAGACCTTCTTGGTTTACCTTGGTTTCATCACGCTGGCCCTTGCCATGAACACCGCGCCCCGCATGCTCCCGACCTACAGCTCCTTCGGCGCGTTCCTGACCATTGGTGGTTTCTTCGCATGGGCCATCACTGTTCTCGTCAAGGCACCCAAGTCGGATGCCAAGTTTGTCTTCACGACGTTCCTCAACAACACCGGCTACACGAGCAGCGGCTGGGTCTTTATCATGGCCTTTTACAACTCCATCTACGGTCTCTACGGCACTGATGCCATGATGCACCTGGTTGAAGAGATGCGCAACGCCGCCGAGGATGCTCCGGTATGTTCATGCACTTCAGTCTATAAAATGAGTACGCTAACACAAGATAGAGAGCCATGGTCTGGTCCATGGTTTTTGCCGGAATCACCACCATCGTCACCGACATCATCCTGCTGTTCACGTGTGGTGACTACTCGTCGTACGCCACAGAGCTGTAAGTCCTCACACTCCTCTTTGCATCGAGTCATCTCACTTACAATACAACAATATAGCGCCCCTTACGTGTCGTGGTTCGCCGATATCTCGGGCAGCCTGTATGGTGGTGGCCTGTTCATCTCCATTTTGTTCTGCATTGGCAACCTCTTGATCTGTGTCGGCGTCATGGCCTCGTGCTCGCGGCTGGGCTGGAGAATGGCCGAGGAGAAGGCGTTCCCTTTCTCCAAGTGGCTGGCTGCAATTCACCCGACCTTTGGCATCCCGTGGAACATGATGCTGGTCATGTTTGTCGCCGAGATTATCGTCGGCCTCATTGCGCTCGGCAGTGATCTTGCATTTTACGCAATTGTTAGCGGCTCGGGTGTATTCTTTCAGATGGCCTACATTGCCCCCATTTGTTGTGTTATTGTGCGCGGCCGCCAAATCCTGCCCAAGCGCGAGCATTTTGACCTCGGCCGCTGGGCTCTGCCGCTCAACTGCATCTCGGTGGCCTGGGCCCTGCTCGTGGTCGCCATGTACCTGAGCCCGCTCTATGTTCCTGTCGCGGGCGCGGAAAACATTGGCAACATGAATTGGGCCTGTGTCATTGTCGGTGCCGAGGTTATCTTCTCGCTCGGCTACTGGTTCTACGAGGCCAAGTACCACTACATGAAGGAGAACACGCTGCCTGTGCTCGACGGCGAGATACTGGAGCAGGCTGACGCTCCCATCCCCGAGAAGGAGTGACGTTTTTGCATTCCGGCATGAGATAAAATGCCGAGGCGTGCCACTCGTGCATGCTTCTAGGGTATAAATGTCCATATGATTGGTCTATCTATTTTTCTTCCTTTCCTTCATTGGCCAAGAGCCTCAGCCTAAAACTCGCCCGTCTTGAAGTCGACAATCGTGATTTTCTCCATGACCAGCTTAATGTCCGCGACGAAAGCCAGGTGTGCCGGGTCCTTGGACACATAGTACTCGCGGTCCTCGAGCGATGCAAACTCAAAGACAAAGCCGTGTGTCGGTCCGCTGGCCCATGGGGGGTTGAGTGACAGGTCCTTGCCGCCCCGTGCGTCGATGATGTAGGGCTTGTTCGTGCTCGGGTGGATGCACGTCTTTTCAAGTTCAAGGAACCGTTCGGAGATCTAGCAATTAGCAGGGCATATTGGGTCTTAGTGTTCGATGAAGCGAGTGCATACATCTTTGACTTCCTTCAATGCCAATGCTGACTTGAAGTGCAGGAGGACGACGTGTGTGATAGACATGTTGCGTACGGTGGCGGTATAGGATTCTGAATGACGAGATTGACGACTAGTGCAAAGGGGAGAGAGGTGGGAGAGAGAAAGAGGGTTTTGGCAGTACCATACTGCTGGTTTTCGCAGCTGGAACTCTCTTCAAGTATTTGCTCTTCCTGCAGTGTGTCTGGACGTCCGAGGTCTAGTGTCCGGATCTAGTGCGTCGGGAGGCCCCGACAGCGTCCACCAGCATAGATCTGCAGCTAATCCAAATGGGTCACAGCATCGAGAGTATCACAACAGTGTTTAGCTGCATTGTCGCATTGTCATACAAACATAAAATATACATATTATGAATACGTTTATGACTTTTCCGGCGATAGGCCATTAGTGATGCCGATATATTAGCAGTTTCAAATCCTTATATCAGACAGTATTCTCACAATGTGTTCTGCTAACGAAAAAACATACACGGAGCGGTTTGCCCTCCATCCCGCAGGAGCTGTAGGGCGAACCGAAACTGACCAGTGTCGGAACCGCATTCAAGAATAGACAGAGGCGCTAGCATTACGCCATCCGTCCTTAAGCCCAGAGGTTCAGTAGGCAGTTGTTATTGCCAGACTGATCAGCTCCACGACCTTCTTCTACTCGTATCTGTCGGCTGCCAACGTCTCGAGGGGTGCGGCCGGCAACCTTGCCAAGTCATCATATGTGCGAGGAGCAAAGTCCTCTTAGACCTTCCACGTTTGCCCAAGCCTACTCTAGGAATTGGCCCAAGACAGTATTCCTCAAAAACGCACTAATCATAATACCGAAACGTAAGTAAATATAGTTAATTAAAGACGACCTGGAAAAGGTATCCGCCGGTATTTTCTGATATAATATACCACTACATGAGGCTTCGCACTAGCAACTACGCAAGTAGCATACCTAGGCAGTTGCTTTCTCCAACTCCTTGTCGCTCCACTTGTCGACCTTGAATATGATCGCCATGTACGTATACAGAGTGCCGATCTCGGCCTCGTTGCCGTACGTGAGGTGTGCAAAACCCTGCTGCCCGGTTGCGGGCAACGCCTCGTTAAGCCACACAACATCATAGGCACGACCATAGTCGTTACGGATGTCATCCCAGGTGTAGGAGTCGTGGCCACCAGCACTTGTAAATGTGGTACCGGAAGCGTACTTAGCCACGCGGGATATAGTCACCCCCGGATGGTCATCCGCGTCTTCCCTGGAGTATTCGTCGTCATCATCATAGTAGTCCATGCCTCCTCCTTCCTGCAGGACCTGCCGCACCATGATCTCAAGCCTAAGCGCCTCTAGGACCTTGTAAAACGTCAGGTCCACGCCCTTAAGAATCGACGGGAAGAGCGGCGCGTCGGCTGGCGCGCTGGCCGAGTGGGGGTATGCATGGCGGCAATAGTAGCCGACGCGGCCACCTAAGACGAAGGTTAGCAAGACGCCAAACGAGAATGAGAGAGGGGGAGTAAAAGGCCGTACCCTCGGGCAGAAACAGGGGGTTTTGGAGCGTGCTGCTAACGGCGTCGTACAACGGCAGACGGGCGACGTCCATGATTTCCGTCTTGCCCGCGACCTGCAGGCGCTGCGGTACGGAGTACAGGTTGTACGTTAGCGTGACGCGATGGCCGGCGGTTACCTCCAGGACCTCATGCTCGCAGTCCGAGTAAAATGCCGCCCACTGCAGGGCCGGGGGGCCTGCGTCGCCCTCATTCAGGCCCGTGCCGGCGCCCCAGTCGTGCCGGATGGTCAGGCCGTCGTGGCGGACGACCAGAGCACCGCCCGCGTGTGGGGTGGGCAGGCAGATGACCAGCGAGCCAAACTGCTGCTCGGAGCGCGGCGTGTCGACGTGTGCTTTGAAGTGGCCGGAGGGGGCCGAGTAGACCTACACACGTCAGTCAGATATTCAACACGGAAAGGAGAAAGGAGACAGGCACACATTCAGCTTATACAGCTCGGCCTTGACACCGCGCGAACCGCCGGCCATGTAGGCACTCGGCATCAGCAGCTCGGCGACAGTGTCGACGATGCCCAGCGCGTACGGGCAGAGGCTGCTGGAAAAGGCCGACGCATCCAACTTGGATGCCTTGCGATACTCCTCGTCGAACACGTCCTCGCCGCCGCGGCCGAACGAGGCTGGCTGGCAGTCACGCAGCAGCACGGCCAGCTGCTCAGCACCCTGACCGACGGCGGCATCCGCCTGCGGGAACACTACGTTACGGCTCTCGCCGGCCGGTGCCGAGGCCGGGTCCCATCGCAGCACGACTGGCGCCGACGTCGTGTGCTGGGCAGAGTCGTCACCGGCACCCGCGGCAAAGGGAATACTGCCGCCGACAGAGAAGGTTGCTTTGTCCTTGGACAGCAGCTCAGAGATCTTGCCGACGAGGTCGGCCATGACGTTGACGGTTGTAGACATGGTTGAGGCGGGTGAGATGCAGCTGTTCGTGTAAGAACTGTCAAAACAGATGAAGAGCAGAAGAAGAACAGACAAGCTCTATAGGAAGAGCTGTTTTATAGTCATCCTGTCTTGCCCATTGATAAGAAGCACTGCATGTTGGGCACTGCATGTTGGTACTGCATGTTGGACCCATTCAACTATCAACCAGCCATTAGCTTGATAGGCTGCAATGGCATATCAGTAGCTGCTGCCTAAAGCTGTCGTGAGGAGTGAAACCTCAATGTATTGTGGTGGAGATATCGGCCGTCTGCCTGGAAACCTCTGTCTCCCTGTTGGCCGGTCTTTGGTGGGGCTTTCTGTACGATGTTTGGGTAATCGGTGGTAGAGATGTCTTCGGAGGGAGTTGGGCAGCATTTAGGTAGTAGAGAGTGAGCAGGCAGATGAGACACGACGGTCATAGAAATGAGGGATAACCAAATTGTTTCTTTTGTTCGTTTTGTTCTTTTCACAAAATATCTCATCTTCTCTCTTACTCTCTCTGCAGAGTCGGGACTAAAGTTCACAACGGGTACGCCGCAAGGCTATGCCGTCAGAGCTTTATTATCTTCAAAGACCCCCCCAGAGTCGTCTCGAAACACCCCTGATAGTCCTCCATTTGTAGGGAAGGAAAGCAGCAGGCTGGCTTATGTTCATAAGCCATTCACGAGGAATGGTGCAGCAGCGATAATTCATCCGTCGATGTATCTTATATGGCGTATATTAGCAGGCAGACTAGCTGATGCTCCCGTCGGATAGCCTTAGGGAGGTCGCGCGCAAGTGCCCGATGTTAAAATACAACCAACCAACCAACCATTAGGACTTCGTTAAGGTGGTCATCACTTGGTGGCTCTACAACGCGATATCGGACCTCGCTCGAGGACATAGGCACAATCTTCGGTTGTATATCTGTTACCTCTCTCCGAACAGTAAGGTGATGTATTTCGGGGCAGAGTAGAGAATGGAGTTTGGGGCTGGCATTGTTCGTTTTGTCGGTCTTGAATTGAGGACGGCGCGGCGTGGCTTTTTCAGATGTAGCGGAAATGAGGTTGTATTGTTGTGTATGTTCTTGTCTGTGTTTAGAGAAAGGATTGAGAGAGAAACCCTGAAAACTACTCTAACTTACTTTATAGCTATCAGCTAAGCCCTTCCTCTCTCTTGAGTAACTCCTTTTTATCTCTGGCCTAGTATATGATTTCCTACACCTCCCGACAGACTCTAGGGCTATTCGTCGAAGTTTATCCTCCCCGGCCGGCTCGATGATGTTAAGAATTGTACCTGAATTACTATTATATGCGTCTGGTCCATCAGACGAGGCTCGGTTAATAAGATCAGCAAGGTGTTTCTTTATGGGGCTGTGCAACAAAACACCGTAGACCTAGACCAGTGGTAGCAGTCATATCGATGCGCTTGGTCTTCCACCAGCTTGGCTGCTGCGAGTTTCTCGCTCCGCAGCATGGCCATGCGTCTTATATAGCCCCCATTGTTGATATAACCATTGGCGAGAGTAAGGTACCGCAAGATATCGCTGCCGTCACATATGCGATGGAATCGTATAGACGACGTCTGTCAACTCGAGAGCAGATTGCATTGAAGATCACGTGCTCATGATGGTTTCACGGTCGTCGTCTGGTGTCAGCTTTGCTTACAACAACGAAGTGACACATCGGATGAGTCTACATCACTGTGGCCTGTCTGTTACAAGCAATCCATTTACAAGAGCACACGATTGCGGCAGACCTTTTGTATGAAATCTGTGTATATCTGTGTATGAAATCTGTGTATATCTGTGTATGAAATCTGTGTATATCTGCGTATGAAATCTGTGTATAAATCTGTGTATCAAGCTGTGTATGCTGCCCTTGACCGCTTGCTCTTCAAGTGCTCCACTCGCGGTTTGGCGTATTCGAGTGCTTGCTAAACCCCGACCGTCGTGTTCTTGCTCGGGTGCTCCTTCCACATCCCGACCGACCTGCTTAGCTCTACATGCCCATAACTTCCGATACTGCGGCCAATCGGTCTATAGATAGTGGGTCGCTGCGAATTCAGTCGTTGTCGGAAGGCGCGGACGACCAGTCGCTTGTATCTTAGCTGAATTGCCTAACTAAACTAGAAAGAGCACTTGGCTTCACTGGTAGCTCTTTCCCGGATTTGGCAATGCCAAGACGTCATGTGCTCCATGTTCCAGTCGCTCCTGCCTCGCAAGTCGCATTTCATCGTTATCTCTTTTGCGCATTTACGGGGTAGGCAAGTTGAACAATTCGCACTTGCCTTGCGCGAACCAAACTGGCCGGTCGGCCTTTGAATCCGTAGAGCAATGCCGTTGTGTGTTGCTATGATCTTACCATGCACGTGGGCCTGGCCTTTAGTGTTGCCGGCCACCATTCCAGCCCTGTTGTCGCATACTATCTTAAGATACAATCGGGCTTCAGGCCTGGCCCAGCCTAGGAGAAGCTATCAGCAGGGCCGAACGCTAATTCCCGATCTGGCAGGGACGGCTGCTTCGGATTGCCACCGGCTCCTTCTCTCTTTGTCGCAATGCATTGCTCCTTCCTGCTGGCAGCATGTCAGCGTGTCCGGTCTTTCCCAAATCGTCGGCAGAGCATCGACGGATTACATCACCAGGCTCGCTTCTGGGTCGTGCCTTCTTCTGTTGTCCATGCCTCTCTTCCATCCCATTCCGCCATTCTCCCAGTCCGTCCCACGTAAATGCTCTACACTTTCCCATGTGACAGAACGGCTTCCGTCTAGTGCTGTTAGCTCGACGACTTGTCTCTTTTTCTATTTCTTGCTTTATTTACGTATTGACTTTCGCATGCTCCGTGCCTTCCCTTACTGTTTCTTCTTTAGTATGTAATTTCGCTCCTTCCAATTCGGCTCGTCCTCATCTCCTTACTCGCATCGCCTCGGCATCTTGTCTTCCCGCTGTTTTGTGCTCCTTTTGAGCCTCAAATCCCCGACCATCTTCAACTCTTTATCCTCCGACAGCTCCGTTCCCCCAAGCCCAGCCTTCCCTCCTCCAGACATAAATCAGAGCTAGAACCGGCCAGTACGCCTAACCCGAATACGCCGACGCACATGCACATCTCCATGTAACCCTGTGCCGGCCGCTTCCCACAATTCCTCTGCGCAGCTCGTTAGTTCGAGAACCAATCCAAGATTGCCCGCCGCGACCACCTCCCTTCCTGTGTAATACGTCAATACGTCAATACGGCAAACCCCCAATCCCAGAATCCCAGAATCCCATACTCCATTCTCTATTCCGCGCTCACGCTTTTACGGCCCACCTCTGCGCATCCCGCGTCACTCGAACCAGCTGCTATCACTCTGCTTACTCTCTTGCGCCCAGCCAGGCCATGCTCTTTCGTTCTGCCCTATGAGGCTGCATCTCGTTGCTCTGTACGGATACGCTCACCCTCTTTGACCCTCTTTCGTGTCCGCACCTGTGTCCGCACTTGTGACCCGCACACTCTCCGCGGCGTTAATTGCATTCTCGTCTCTCGTCTTCTTCGTCTTCTCATCTCCCTCGACAACCCGGCGTCCACGTCCTCCACGTCTTCCCATTCGCCGCCGGCTCTTGTGGTTCTCTATCCAGCCTCAATCCCGTCCCCCCCCCCCCCTTTTACAGGTCCTGCCCTCGGCCGTGAAGCTCGAAACCCTTGCGCGGATCCACCGGAACGATAACTCCCCGACCTCTCTTCTCTGGGGCAGCTTCTGTGCCTCCCACCCAACACCCGACAGCTCCTGCAGCTCTCACGCCGTCAGCTCAGACACCTGCACCACTCTGCAGCCTGCAGTCTGCACCTCTATCTCGCTTTGGTGCGCCAGGATCCACGACTCACAGGTAGCCAGTGCTTACCAGTGCTCACCAGCGCGCGCCCTGCGTCTAGATCGATCAGCCTCCACCTCCATACGCGACACACAGTCTGCCGTCTGCCGTCTGCCGTCTGCTGTCTGTCGTCTGCTGACCGCCTCAAGCGCCTTTTTCTGCAACACAGTATGAGCAGCACACCATGGCCGCCATGCTCGGAGCCATAAAGAGTGGCCAGGACCGCCTCTCTCGAGACGTCTCCAAGGACCTCTCCAAAAACCGCGGCAATAGTCCCATACCTGCATCGCCACAGACTCCCCGTTCAGTCACCCCAGCGACAAATGCTGTGCGCGATCCAGCATCCTCGCCCTCGACATCGTCTGTCATTATCACATCGCCGTCAAACGGCGCCCCGGTCAGCGATACAAGTACGCCCAGGTCCAGCCGTCACCAGCCCCAGGCTTCCACAAACACCATAATCGGACCCAGAACGCCGACGTCAGCCGACGGCCATGGTGAGTCTATTTTTGTTGTGTATATGTATCTTGTGTATTGTGTTTTTGCAATACGGCATTGCTGTGCCACTGCCGCTTTCTGCCCATATCCAATGCATCTTTACATCCATCCTCGTTTGTCTCCGAACCCACATCTAGGCTGCACCTTTTCGTCTCGGGTTTTAGCTTTAAGCTTTTTTCGGGTTCGACCTTGTGGCAGCCGTCGTTTTTCGCATTCTCGTATTTCCTTTTTCGCTTTCCGCCTCTCGTTTGTTCGTGTTGCGGTTCTTTTTTCGTTTTGCTTATTTATGCCTTCCATCTTCATTCTCCTTCGTCGGCTCTTCATTCTGCCCCTTTCTCCCCTTTTCTCCGTTCTTTCTCCGGCCGTTCTTTGATGCCTTTTTGTTCCCGTTTGGTACCGTGAACCCGGGCTCTATCTACACTGCTCCTCCAACATTGTCTTGCCTAATACGTCACATCTGTCCGTCTTACACCGCCCCATGTCAATCACCAGCTTCCCCAGTTTATGCTCGCCGGATCGAGCCTATTCACAGCTCGTTACGCAAATATCCATATTTGCCGTATTTTCTATTCACTCGTTCCCTCGCACTCAGATACACCTCCCAGATCATGACGTGCCTCGACCTCGACGAGTGGGGCGGCGTACGCGTTCACCATTGGGCTTTCCCCGGCACCTGTCATGCTGTACAATGATGTCGTTTGTGCTGCCTCAGTGTCTTCTGGTCTTCTGTCTTATGTTTCTGTCTTATGCGTCTGCCTCTTGTACCATACCCCAGCTGATATCACACGGAGTTGGGAACACAGCCCGGCTCTGTCCAATACAAATACGCTTGCTGACCACCGGTATCTCATCGTCCAACAAACAGCTCGGCCCGCAACACCTTCTTCCTCATCAGTCCCTACTCATTTTGTTGATTCTGCCGCTGGTGCTAGCTCGCCTCCATCCAACGGTACACCTACCCAGCCTCTAGCTATCCGCAAAACCCAACGGCTATCTCGAGGAACGCCTGCCGCTGTAAGGGATTTGGAATCCGCCCTCTCGCCACAGGCAGCCCTGGGGACTTCCGTCCAATCGAGCAGTCCGTCGATCAACAATTCGTCCATTGACCCTTTGTCCCAGGTATGGCCTAGCTGATCCGTCTCGACGATGCTTTAACATCTGCCTAGAATTCCGGTCGGTAGATCTAACATGCATCTATTCTTATAATAGCACATCTTCCTTCGTACAACAAATACGGACGTCTCCAAGACTTCAAAAGCCCGCTTTCCCCCTGGGCCAGATAGCTCTAATCCAGATGCTTCGTCTCCCGTTCCCGATTCCCCCATCCGGTTCTCGTCACCGATCGCCGATGTAGGCAAAGAAAAGAAGTAAGTCTCAACGCAAAGCTTTATCTATATCAAACAAAAATGTATCTCTAACACTATGCAGAAAAGGTTTCCTTGGTCGACTTAGCATGAGGGCGAGCAAGAAAAAGGAGGATGCAAGCGACCATGCTTCCGAGTCCGGTGAGCCGCGCTTGGAAGGCTCGAATGCCCATGTCTTCTCATCCATCGTCAATTCAGCCGGTTACATCCCACATCACAAGGAGCCTCCTCGGTATATCAAAATCAAGCAGCACAACAAGAAAACAAGAGAATTTGACCGCATGTTCCTTGCCCAGGAGCTCATCGGTACTCGACCCCCAGAAACACCATCCGACAGCCGCGTACCCATCGTCACCGTTACTACATCCAACCAGGGCCGCATGAAGACAGCAACCGGAGGTGCCATTTGGACGACCGAGTTTAGCAAGGATGGTAAGTACATGGCTGCGGGCGGCCGCGACCACATTGTGCGGATTTGGCAGGTGATATCGACAGCCGAGGACCGCAAAGCGCAGGAGGAAGAAGAGGCACAGAATGGAGGCGGCGAGGGAGAACGGCTGAGCGCTCCTGTGTTTCTCGAGAAGCCAGTACGGGAGTTTGTCGGCCACACTGGCGAGATTCTCGATATCAGCTGGAGCAAGAACAATTTCTTGCTGTCGACGTCCATGGACAAGACAGTCCGGTTGTGGCATATCAGCCGCGATGAATGCTTGTGCACATTCAAGCACAAGGAGCTTGTCAGCAAGGTCGCCTTCCACCCCAAGGATGACCGGTTCTTCCTTGCCGGCTGCCTAGACGCGACTTTGCGCCTATGGAGCATCCCCGATAAAGCCATTGCCTATTCTGCGCAATTGTCTGATATGATCACGGCAGTTGCCTTCTCGCCTGATGGAAAGATGGCGATAGCCGGACTGCTGAATGGCTTCTGCTACCTCTTGGAGACAGAGGGCCTTAAACCACTGACAAACATCCACGTCCGGTCGTCGCGCGGGCGCAATGCCAAGGGCAGCAAGATCACTGGCATTGTATCGATGGAGCTACCAGAAACAAAGCCACCAGAGTCCGTCATACTTGTGACATCGACCGATGCGCGTGTCCGCATATATAACCTCAAAGACAAGACCGTCGACTGCAAGTTTAAGGGGCACGAACACGCTAGCGGACAGCTATCGGCCAGCTTCAGCGATGACGGAAAGTATGTCATTTGTGGCAGTGAATCGAAAAAGGTGTTTATTTGGAGTATCAGTCCGTCGGATAGCATCACCAAAGACCGGTATCCATGCGAGAGCTTCGACGCACATCGAGAGATGGTCACGACGGCTGTTTTCGCGCCGACAAAGACACGTCAGCTGCTAGGCGCTTCAGGAGATCCCATCTACGACCTCTGCAACCCGCCGCCCATCACACTCATGTCGCTCGAGGAGACGATGGCCTCACAGTCGGGCCGGTCCAACAACACACTTCACACTGACAACCCGCCGAGCTCCTCACCGCCACGTACCACACAGCCAACACATCAACCCACACGAGCAAAGCCAGAAGAGTCGCCAGCGTATATTGCACGCTCTACGCACTATGATGGCAATATTATTGTCACGACGGACGATGCGGGCGTGATCAAGGTATTCCGGCAGGATTGTGCAGCAGTCAAGCGCAGACACGAGAGCTGGGAAACGGGCAGCTTTAGCCGGAAACTGGGTGCAACCTCTGGTCTCGTTGGCCGCAGTGGTAGCATCATTACGCGCACGAGTGCCAGTAGCGCAGCACACTCAAGACGTGGGTCGCTGTCTCAGCCAGGGTCTCACTTGGGCAGCGCCGCGGGCACGCCTCAGATGGGAGCCGACCGGATCAATAGCTGGCGGCACGGCATTGAGAGCGGGTCGAGCCGGCCCAACTCTCTAGTTGGCAGCGGAATCGTGCCATCGCGGACCGAGCGGTCGATATCGCCCAGCAAGTCATCGCGCACGCCGCTTAGTGCACTGGCCAGCGATGCACGGAGGTTCCCCTATGCGGCTACAACGAGCTCACCGCTGTCACCTCACTTTGCGGTCAACCATGGCCGGGCGAACCCACCGGGAAGCCCAAGTACAGCTACACCAGCGACAGCACGCTTGACAGACCAGCCTATCTCGGCATCGGCGTCTATGCCGACGATCTCGACGACAAACCACGATGGCCCGAGTATCGTTGACGACCGTGCCTCGACTGCGGACAGCCATGCAACCCACGATGCTCATGACGCACCAACTGGCACGCATTCAAGCGAAAGCGATGCCCACAATGCTCACGGGGGTGGCGATGCAGAGCCAAGAAGGTCAATGGAACCGAGCATGGCGTTCAAGTCGGAGGCAGGCGAAGATACGCTCCGTCTGGATCCGGCAGGCGCAAGCTACGGGTTCTGGAACTTAAACCGGTGGAAGAATATCAGCCTCCGGCCGTCGTTTATCACCGGGGTCGTATCTGGGGCGATGGGCGGCTCACAGGAGCCATCGAGCCCGGTGGAGTCGACAGGGTCGCACAACGACGGCGACGACAAAAGCGAAAAGGGTGAAAAGGGCGATAAGAGCGAGGCATCCACAAACAATGCAGCCACAACGCCCAACCCCAAGTCACACCGCAGCCGGTTATCTTTTGGTGTGAATAACATCCTGCCAAAATCGCCACTAGGCAGGTCGTCAGAGACAGCGGAAGAGGGCGGTAGCAAGCACTCACGGGCAAAGTCGACGGCCACGATTGGCGGCAGGCCCGGCCAGTTGCTAACACCGACGATCACGGTTGCCGACGACAACGGCCCAGTAGACCCAACCCGGTCGCAGCCGTTGTCACGGTCGCACAGCCCATACACGCGCAACGGATCGATCATCAGCTATCTGAGCTCCGAGATGACAAGCACTGACGGGGATGCCGAAGGCGATTTGAGCGAGGGGGCTGACGGCGACGAGATGCGGTGCACCAAATGCGGCGCCCATGAGTTCAAGGGGCGCCTTGTGAATGGAGTACAGAAGCTAGAGTGTAGTCGATGCGGCAAAATGGTGGACTAGTGTTCTTGGGCGGTTGCGATCTTTTGTTATTTATAGTTTCATAGCGTGTTCTTGGATTACAGTATATCATATCTACATTGTTCACAGTATTCGCCATATTCTCATCATCCACGTCACACTGCTTTGTCCGGCGTATATTCAAATTCTTATTGCTGGCAATAGATCGCAGAGGCATAGATTGTTGTAGTCATCATCTCGTTGTCTTAGCCCCGCCTATGCGGCAACCTCAGCGGCAGCGGCAGTGGCCTTTGCAATCTCGCCGAGACGTGCGGCAGCCGCAGACAGGGCCCGTGGGTCAGCACCCTTGATGAGGTTCTGGACGTTCTTGGCGGCCGCGTCGGCATCCTCAGACTCGATGGTGGCACCAGGCTTGCGGGGTGCAATGTTGACGGACGCGCGCTCGCCGCTGGAGAAGAAGAGGAACGAAGGCATGGCGGACACGCTGTACTCCTTGGCAACCTCGGGGACGTTGTCGACGTTGATCTTGGCAAACGCGAGATGGCCGGCGACGGCGTTCTCGGTGGCGAGCTTGGCGTAGAGCGGCGCGATGGCCTTGCAGGGGCCGCACCAGTCGGCGTAGAAGTCGGCAATGACAAAGGTGTTGGCCGCGAGGAGGGCCTTGAAGGCGGCCTCGCTTTCGACGAGGTTGACGTTGACGTTGGCCGACATTTTGGTTTGGCGAGCAGGGGGGAGTAAGACGAGCTGGTGTCGACGAGTCGAGAAAAGGCAGACGGGATGGGCAGACAGTAGACTGGAGGGCGGTGAAGGATGGCAGACAACAACGAGGCACGAGGTTGGCAGAGTGTGTCTATGAAGAAAGAAAAGGGAGCGATGCGTGACGTTTATGGGCGTTGAAATAGACGGCCCCACGCAGGGATTTGCCTCTGCCTGGTATGGATGGGATTTGTCAGAGTCCGGGGTTTACTGGCTGCTGCATCATTCGCGGGTTCTGGACTACAAGGATTCCTCTTCTCTGCTATTCTATTCAGTATTTGTATTGTATTCTACTGTTCTGTACTGCAATACGGGCAAGACGCGATTTGTCGAGCGCTATGACGCAACGGCTGGTCAAGGGAGATGGGGTCTGGAACGAGGGGTTTGGCGGTGATTGTTCATCATCAGAGAGACGGGCAGGCAAGCAGATGGATAGACCCGTCGACAGAGACTAGGCACTGCACAGGGTGGAATGCTGATGTTGCGTGAAAGCCCTTCTGTCCCGGGCACCTTGCCGGCTCGGTGGGCGAGGAACTACCACTACGGAGTGCATCAGTGCTCCCGGCTGCAAGGCGTGATGGCGTCATTGCGGGCGGTGCGCGATTGGGCCGGCAGCCCTGGCCGAGTGCCGCCTGTCGCTGATTAGTAAGCAGTGTGCGTGCTCGATTAGTCATTCGTGTACTGCAGATAAGGTTTTTTTGTTTTTATGCTTTGTAAAGCAAGTAAATAACGGTGTTGGAATTCATATGATCTTTCTTATTAATAAAGCTTAATTCTTGCGATATATGAATAATTCCAGCGTATGAAGGGTTTCAAGTTTCTCTTAAGTTTCTCTTTTCTTTTTCGTATCTGATTTAGTTTTTCTTTTTCTTTTTCCTTCACCTTTTTTTCCACCTTTTCCTTTGGTCATACATCTTCAACACCATTCATCTGTTTACATCAAAAAATTCACCGTTATTTAGAAAATACTCAATAAGAAAACCGTATTCCTCTATCTCTCATATACCAGATGCAGCCTCAAGCCTTCCCTCATCTAGAGTATCCTAAGCCAGGAGCGCCAGCTTCATGTACGATCTCGAGCGGAGTGCAGCTTTTGCTGGTCACATGAGATGGACGGCCGTTGCCGCATTCTCGTCTGTCTGCTCAAGTTTGGCCGTAGCAGATGAGCTGTTGATCGGTTTAACTGTTGGTCTGTTGATCTGTTGATCTGCTGATCTGTCGAGACGGAGCATCACCATCTCGACGGCGGCTATCGTTTCATCACTTGTACCTGTATTAGCTGATTTGCTCAAGTGCATCTTATATTTCTTGATACTCCTTGGTTTTCCACCTCGGTATCCCATATTGAATCTGCCACTCGCGACAGATGCCTCTCTTCGAAATACGCGCCTCTCGCCGGTTGAGGCTAGCCTTGTGATGGTACTTGGGACGGCAGTGGCAAGGCAGAGGGGCCGGCAAAAACGGCCATGTTTCAAACCGCCGTGACTCCATGCTCTGGCTACTTGTTACCTCGGCCGGTGGCACGGTGTGCGGTGAGTATTGCCGTCACCTTCTTCACAAGACTACATAGTCCACTGTGATCAATGGGCAGCTCGCTCTGCCCCCATCCATCCATCCCTCCATCCCTCCATCCCTCCATCCCTCCATCCCTCCATCCCATGCGCAGCCCCGTCTCCCCCTCCCGGCGCCTATGACACTGGCAACGGAGAACTATCTCTGCTACGCTTGTCTGATATTGGCTCCCTCAGCCTGGCTTTTTTCTTGTAATTCTGCCTTTGCATTTGCCGGACCTCGGACCGCCATGTCTCACGATTCCCTGTCATCTCAGGCACTCCATCGCCATTGTCTTGTTTCGTTTCGTCTTGTTCTCTTGTCCTTCTTGTTCTTCTGCTGCTTTGTTTCCCGCCAGGCCCTATTCCTTTCTCGCACTTGCACCGAGTCTGTCTATATGTATATTACTTGACCCTTTCACCCTTGTGCCTCATTACTAAACCACGGTTCCTGGATAAGGCGGCTGCCCGGCGCTTAATGAGACTCGCTCTGTCCTCTTACTCTTGCCTCATTGCCACACTTATCGTTTGTATTTTCGTATTCCTCGGCCGAGCGCTCACCTCTTCAAGCTGCTGTTTGGTAGCACTTTTCCAGCTCACCGTCTCTTCTTTTGTGCGTGGGGTTTCAGCAGCTATGGCCATGAGGGCTCTGGCCCCCATCCATCCCATATTCTATATCCTACGCCCCATGCTCTGATCCATGTTCCATTGGTTCATGCGGCCATGTTTCAAGGCCCAGCTTCATGTGTGTACCAGTACCTATTGTGTGAATATACACATGTCTCTTATATCTTCTAGGCCGGCCATGGTGCCGAGCCTCTTGTGTAACCAGCGCTCATTGGTGGCCGACCAGAACAGCCCCCTTTTTCAACGACATCGATGATCCCGTGTCAACTGCATTTTCGTATTCAAGCTAGTATCAGACTGTCACGCTTGCCTTTGATATAGGCAATGGCTACTATTTCCATTCGGAAAGTATACCACCAGTCGAGACGTCACGCCCTTGTGTGTTCAGGAGGCCATGCTAATCCGAAGGTGCTGATCGACTCCCCCTATACCAAAGTTGTTGCTATCTTTTTTTTTTCGTTCTTGTACTCTTCGTGTCGTTCTTCTACTATCCCTTCATCTAGAGCCAACATCAAGCGCCGGGGTCTTCACCGCTCTTTTTATCATCTCCCTTTTGCGTAGACGTGCGTCTCTTTCACCTGCTGCATCCCACATCGTGAAGGAGAGCCAAGTCCACGGCCTTTGTCCGTCTTCTTATTTTCGGCCTTATTTAGTCTACCTCCTACCAGCCAATGGACTGAAGCGCCGACTGGTATGTCTTTGCCTTGACCTCTCTATATTTATATCCCTCAGTATTAACACCACCATTATAACTATCCTTGGCCGGTCCCAAGACCAACAAACTAAGGCGAAAGGGCCACGGGACCACAAGTCCAGAAGATCAATACAAGACACACATGGACACAAGTCAGACAGGCGTCTTGTGAGCTCTGTGCCAACCAATGCTCCCAGTCTCTCCGCGTCTCGTTTCTTGAACCGCCGTGTCGTTGTTTGCGGCCTGTGACGGCCCTTGCCGGCCTGCTCTTGTTTGATTCTTGTTCTCGAAATCAAAGCATCTTGATGAGAAGCCTCCGACATGATACAGAGGCCGGCCTTGTCCCTCTGTGTGTCGCCATGCGAGTGTGTGCTGGCCTATCTTTACACTATCACATCACCGTCTGCAACGGGTCTGCTGACATCTGCTTTGATTATCGCCACCCTCAAGGTGCATTGGATAGCAAGCGTGTTTTGCTTCACGCCTATCCTGCTTCTATCCTGCTTCTGTTCGCGAGGGCCGGCCCTTGACGGACCTAGCCATTAGTCTCGCTCGTGCGGGCGACCCATCTTCTCCTGTCATCTGCCTCTGCAGCCTTCCAAGGTTGCTAAGATCAACCTCAAACGGCGGACCGGGCAGCCGTCTAGAAAATTTAGCAAGTATCCTCAATCAAGGCTAGTCTAGGGCAAGCTATGTTGATCTAGCTGTAGATGTAGACGAACTGTAAAGGTATAAAAGGATACGATGCTGTCGTTTAGATGATGCGAGTCTGCTCCATGACCATCTCTCGTACTCACATCCTCTTCTTCATCTCTATCCCCCTATCTATTATCATATACAATTCATCATGACTCTTCAGTTTGGCGTCGAGCTGGAACTGCTTCTGGGCGGCCGCAAAAAGTCGTTTGCATCCTGGAAGTCGCTGGCCGACGATGTCAGCAAGCGCCTGGGCAAGGCTGGCATCCGCAACCATGTCAGCTATGGCGGCGGCAAGTCCAAGACCGCCGAGACCTACCACGAGTGGTCCATTGTCCAGGAAGTGACTATTCCCACCCAAAGCGCCGGCGATAATATGCTGTACGGCATTGAGCTTGTGTCGCCCGTCTACCCGGCCGCCTGGAGCTGGGCCGCTGACATCGCTGCTATCTATGGCGTTGTGCAGTCCAGCTACGTCGTGGTGCCGTCGGTGCACTGCAGTACGCACGTGCACATCTCAACGGCCAGTGGGCCGCTGTCCGGCATGGGCGCCGTGCTGCTCGGCGAGGCTGTGCTCTACTACGAGCAGGCCCTGGACGCACTGATGCCGCCGGGCCGCCGCGACTCGACAACCTACTGGTGCCGCTCGAACCGCGAGAGCCACATGTTCAAAGTGTACGAGGAGGTGGAGGGCGCTCTTGTCCTGGCACAGGACAGCTACTCCAAGAACAAGACGGTCCCGCTGTCGACGTGCCTGGGCGTCGTGCGCTACGGCTATGACACGTCTGCCTTTGCCATGCCCGAGGCCGTGAACCTGCTGCCGGCCGACTGTCCCTACGGCCGTGCCCACGGCAAGAAGCGCAGCTTTGTGCACGGCAAGGTCTTCAAGTGGAACTTTTCTGGCCTTCCCTACGAGGGTTCTCCGGCCTCGAACCTGGGGACGGTCGAGTTCCGGCAGCCGCCCGGCAGTGTGGTGGCCGACGAGGCGTGTGCTTGGGTGACGCTGGCACTGTCGTTTGTGGCGGGCGTGCTGGCCGGTGATGGCGGCATGGCTGGCGTCAGTGTGCAGCGCGGCGGTGCGTCGCTCGAGGAGCTGTGGCAGGTGCTGCAGACAGGCTCGCTCGAGCTCGGGTGGGAGGGTGGCCTGGGCGCCGTGGACGACCTCTTCCGCGGCAGCTCCAGCGGCAGTGACAACTAGTTTAGGCTCTCGGTCTTTTGGTTATGATGTTGTTTTTTATTTTATTATGAGTTTCGTCTATTTACATGTCTGTTTCGTTTGATTTATATTTTTTATCGATTTGATTCAGCTTAACCCTCACAGGGCCGCCACCTCCACGACGGTCCATGACAAGCCCTTAAACTCGAGCGTGTCGCCCTCCTTCAGAGCGGCTGCCTGGTTAATCGTCGTCTCGCACGGCAGACTCTTGTCGTGGTCACCCGCCGTGAATGTCTGCTTCCACGCGCCGCCGTCTTCGTCTGTCCACTGCCACCGCTCAACAAGCGTGCCGCTCGCATTCTTGAGCACGCCCTGCAGGTACACACCCAGAAGCTCGACAATGCCGCGCGACGTCGCCGTCTCGTGCTGCAGCACAATGCACCGTGCCGCGTCGCCAGCTGGGCCGACGGGCTTCAGGTCGTCCCACACCTCTTCGTAGTCGCCCACGGCACCGGTCGCCGGGTTCACCATGGCGCCGACCTCGAGCATGCTGCCGTCAGCCTGCTGGCTGCACACGCCCTCGTCGACGACCTCGGCGCCCAGCTCGTGCTGGTTGTCGACCCAGTGGCACCACTGCCCCTTCTCGTGGACGTCGTCGATCACC
This sequence comes from Ophiostoma perfectum, assembly GCA_029298845.1. Lineage (NCBI taxonomy): Eukaryota > Fungi > Ascomycota > Sordariomycetes > Ophiostomatales > Ophiostomataceae > Ophiostoma > Ophiostoma perfectum. Next base: position 55,400 of record JANSLV010000110.1, read on the forward strand.
GCATAGGAGGAGGTGCCGGCAAACCCCCATTCGAGGGACTGGTCTGCCAAGGTGATGCGGACATCGATAAAGCGGCGGGCGGGCGAAGTCAAGACGATGGTAGAGGTAGGCTCGCTATGCGGAGCGGGCAGCCACGCGATGGAGCGGCGGATTGAGATGCCCATTGTCGCTGGGTAGTGAGATGGGTAGAGGTGGTGAGTAGAGGAGGTGAATGAGATGGTGAGTGAGATGGTGAGTATAATGCTAGGTAAGTTGGCGACGGGTTGAAGAGTACTGAGCAGAGCTATTATATATATCAACAAACAGATATGCGAGTTCGTCCTAAAGATGCGTGTTGAAGCTACTCGACTAGCTACACTCCGGCAACAAGCCATGACTCGGCCTTCTTCCACTTGGCACCCCGCCCAGCTATCTGCACTACAAGTAGTACGGACTAATACGGTCATTTACCCGACTCGATAGCGCAGACTAATGCATGTACTCCGTATGCATGCGACATGGCCATGATATCCATCTGCTGTCAGGTACGTCAAACGTATACACGCATTGCCAGACATCCGACATCACCAACTCTGGCAGCTAGCCGTCCATTCCCTTTTGTCTTCACGGACTCCGGATTCTGCGCAACTCGAGGCCACTTTGCCTTGCAGGATAAACAGCATCCCATTTACCTTCACGAACTGCTAATCGTGAGCTCAGCTACAGTAGAGGTATCGTGCTTCGGTCCGGTATCCGACATCGGCATTTTGTGGCACTGCTTTTGTGTATATCCATTATGATTCTTTGAAGATAGTTTAGTTCAATGCAAGCTCGCCCATTCTTTTGGTATAAACAAGGAAATCCAATAATACAATGCAATGCGATCATACAGACAAGCAGCCAAGCAGTAGGCAGTAAGCAGTCAAACACATAACCGGTAACTACTTCTCGTCGCTGTCGCTATCGTAGCTGACAAGGGCTCCGATTGGTTTCGTCTCCTTCGCCGCCTTGATCACCAGCCCCGTCGAGCGCTCCCTCTGCCGTGCCAGCGCCGCCAGTGTCGCGCTCGACAGCACACCGGCACTGCTCGCCTCCACAGTGTCTGGCGCTTGCGGTGCACCCCCGTCGCCTTGTAGTTGTGATAGCTCCAGTGCCTGCGCATGCTCGTCTTGCTCCTCCATCTGCTCGCCGAGCTGCTGCTCCCGTGCGTACCACACCTTGTCCGGCGCCTCGTACCCTTGCAGTCCGAAGCCGCCCTCGATGCGCCGCCGCTTGCTCACGCCCCCCACCACCTTCGCATTCGTGTCGGGGTCCCGGCCCTCGAGCTCCGCGATGTAGTCTGCCGGCAGCACCGCGCGGATGGCTGCCGCCGCCTGCTCCTCGACGCGCCGCGCCTCGCGCGCCTGTGCCATGGGGTTCGGGTCGACCGTCGCCCACCGCACATTCAGCACCTCCTCGTGGTCCAGCGACTGGTGCGCCATGGCCTCCTTGGCAAACTGCGCATTGGCCTCGTTGCTGTATGTGATGAATGCGACGCCCTTGGTGTTGAGCACGCGCGTGCGCTCAATCTGCCCCCATTCCGCAAAATGGCGCGCCACAATCTCTTCAATGTCGTCGCTCACGTGGATGCGCCCGACATAGACCGTGCGGTTCGGCCGCAGGAAACTGCCGACGCCGCCCATGTCGTCGCGGTAGTCGGAGAACTTGTCGCGGCCAAAGCAGTCGACATTGGGGTTGAAGATGTCGGTAATCATCGGCAGGCGGTGCAGGTACGGGCAGTCGCTGCCCTTGGGGCACAGTCCGCGCGCAAAGAACAGGCAAAAGTAGGAGCCGTTGATGCTGTCGGCCTGCGTGTAGCCCGAGTCCTTGGCAACGTTGCACCGACCCTTGGCCCCTGTCTGGCTCGCGGCGCTGCTCTCGCGGTCGCCGCCGCTCCACTTGTTGTACCAGATGTTGAACGTCACGCCCGTCTGTGGCGGCGGCTCGGTCTTGAAGGTCGCCGGGTCAACCTGGGGCCGCGCTGGCCGGCGCTTCTTCCGGATAATCTTGCGGACGACTTTTTTGGCCGTTGCCGTTGTCGATGGTGCTGTCGTTGTGAGGGCAGTGTCTGTGGTGGCGAGCTCAGAGAGATCCATTCCGGGCAGCATCGGTTCGGGCGAGCGCGAGCGCACCCTTGAGGGCGCCGGCGCTGGCATGCTTTCGCTGTCGGACATTGTGTGCGGTTGTGGCTGGTTTTATTCGTGCCTGCAATGATATGATAGCAGGCGTGAAGACGTCACGGTAAACGCCAAGGAGGAAGGAGGAAGTCCCAGGCGCGTCCACAATTGCCACTACTCACCGCCTAATTTCTTATCCGACAATCCGCCTTATCTGGGCACGTGACCATTTTCGCTCGACAGCTTGAGCACCGAGAGAATAAATAATAAATCAACCACGGAAAAGAAAAGAGATGCCGCACAAAAAACGCATGTCTTATGTGCTCGGCGAAGCAGAGATTATCACGGATGCGTCTTGGAGTTCGCACTGTGAAATAACAGAGATGAACAAGCTGGAACAATCCGGTCTAGACTCTGATTTGTCTCTGGACGCTATTTATGCTTTCTTATTCCCTGTCCTCTTCCCTTATTTCTGCCGCGCTCGCCTCAAGGCTGAGTGCAAACGGCCCAATGTCTGAGACTGCGGCATGCACGTCGACGCACTCATTACATATGTGATATTGTTGTTGACATGTCTTGGATGTTTGGGATGATGTTGGCAAGCGGAAAGGAGGGGGTATTGTTGTTTTGTTTCTCTGGTGTCTAGGTTTAATTGATATCACGGTATTCGAGACGCGTTTTTTTTTCGTCTTTTCTTTTCAATCTGGTTATATGTTCTTTGATTTGAAATATAACACTAAGATAAGTATAATACCCAAGAAAAACAGTTCACTAATATTTACCTCATAGATATAAAAAGAAAATAAGAAAAGAGCCATTAAATCGAACATCTTTATGACTGCGTGCCAAATGTATTTTAGATGAATTCGTTCAGCCTTGTCAAAGTTAAAGATAAAAAAAAATAGCCAGGCAAAGCACCTTCGCAAACCAACACGCCGCCGTATACAAGACATAAAGAGCTGCAGGGATCAGATCCTACAACATACGGAAGGCATCCTAGCACATGCATCACAAAACACCGAGCCAAGATAGGTTGAATAGATATTTAGTATGCGACCGTATAGATATAAAGCAAAACTCCTCCCATAGCTAAAAGAGATAGACAGTGATAAGATCGACAAAACTCGCAAGAAGAAAACAATCCCAGATAGACGCCCCAAAACCAGTAAATGAAAAGGAAAAGGGAAACCAGTACGGGAACAAAAAGGTAGTAAAGTAAACAGGAAGAGAAGAACGAAAGCCGCCGCCGAAGCAGCAGCGGAAACGACATGGGTAACCAAGAGAACAAGAAATCATTCTGGTCCTCAACCCCACGAGGAACCAGATATTAGTGCATCGAAAACGCGTCCATCCATTGCACCGTATGCCACTCGTTCTGATGACAGCAGTGCAGTGAGCAGTGAGATTTGGCGGACGCAATAGAAAAAAAGAGGTAAGATCGAAAAAGGAGGCGATGCCTGCAAACCTTGCCTGTTCCCCGTGTGAAGACGGGGTGTTGGCTTTAGGTTTGGATCGGGTATGCAAAAAAGAAGAAAAGAATATGCAGAGAAGAGAAGATAGGCTGAACAAAGTCGAAGGCCCAGAAGAATAAGAAAAATCCATAAACGTGCGCCGGTGGTCAAAGACGTCGTGGATTCCCCTACCCCGAATAAATCCATGTAGAATAGGGGAAGAGCCCAACTTGACATGTAGTTGTGAGCAACCAATCAGAAGGGGTCGCTTCCAGAAGCGGCAAAGAAATCAACAAATGTCGTCTAAACGGGTGCTGGGTAGCCGCCGAATAGTAATACTCCTCTCGTTTTTTGGTCGTGGAAAAAAGTATCTTGCGCTGTGATCATTAAAATTATTTGCCGCCCTGTGCAGCGCCCTCCGAGTTTTCTGTCTTCTTCTCGTCGTTGGACCCTTCGGTCTTCTTGTCGTCAGTCTTCTTGTTGTCGGTCTTCTTGTCGTTCTCCTCCTTCTTCTTCGCCTCCTCGTCCTCCTTGCGCCTGGCCTCCTCCTCTCGCCGGCGAGCCTCCTCTTCCTCTTGTTGTCTGCGCTGCTCCTCCTCCTCAGCCTGCTGCTGCTGGCGTCTGGCCTCCTCGGCCTCGGCCTCAGCCTTCTCCTTCTCTTCGCGCTCGTGGTCCTCAATAAGGCGGCGCTGCTCTTTCTCGGGAAGCTTCTTGAACTCGGCGACGTCGTGGTCCCACTGGTTCACACAATCATCGTTCCAGTTGCAGCGCTCAACCTCACCGTACACGGGGTGCTTGTAGCGAGGGTGCCGGCTGGGCCAGTTGGAAGCGTGGTAGTGGTGGCGGACAAGGGCAGAGCGAGCATCGTGGTTACCAGAGTCAGAGTGGCCCTGGCCAGCGGCAAATGCCTCAACAGTCAGGACGAGGACACCGCCAACCAACTTGGACTCGCTCAGGTCGTGGAACACGTCCCAGTTGACGAGGTTGCTGCCAGAGCGGCTGCGGTTGATGTGCTTGATAATGGCGTTGGTGAAGGCAGAGGGACCGGTACCGGTGATAATCTCGTCAAAGTCGAGGACGACGTCGGAGATGGACACCTTCTGGCGATCAGCGACGCCACGAAGCCAGACCATGATGTTCTCGATCAGGTCCATCATGACGGGGTTCTGGGGCTTCGAGATGAAGGTCCACTGGCAGAAAGAGCGCGACTTCTGGCCAAGAATGGGGTGATCTCTCCAGTCGGGCTCGTCAATCTCGACACCAATGACCATGTCAATGTCGCGCTTGTTGTACCGCTCAGGCACGAACTTGCTCATGGGCTTGATGGCCTCGACATCGATGTCAGCGTAAACGCCACCCTCGGCGTACATGACCATGTAGCGGAGCAAGTCAGCACGGACAATAGTGGCACGGACGTTGCGGTAGAAGTCGACAATGTCGGGACGGTTGAAGCCATCGGGGCCAAAGCGAGACTGGACATAGCTGTACTCGTTGTTGTCCGTCAGAACCTCGTACTGATAGTCGGGGTTGCGCTCCAGCCACGTGTAGGCAGTGTTGTGGTCACGCTCTTCAAAGTCGAGCGGGTGGACCTTCCAGATCTGCCAGATCTTGTGAGGGAAGTCGTTGTAGATCTTGGCCTCGACGCCGGAGCTGCTGCCAGACGACCAAGTCATGTTGGCGAACAGCATCACAACGGCGATGACGGCAGCGTAGATCATGGCAACCTTGCGCAGGCGCAACGGCACGGCGACGGGAACCATGCTGCCGGCGAGAGCAGTGTAGTGGTGGACATGAGGATAGGCTTTGTTTGTGGCCTGAATGAGCACGGCCTGGCCGGTTTGCAGTGCCTGGCGGACTGGCTCTGGAACCCAGGGGGGGATGCTGAGGTTAGAGGGGATGTAAGAAGAGAAGGCCTCCGAGTAGCTTGGATTGCCGGAGAGGCCGTTTCGTGGGGGGTCGGAGTCGGCCATCGCCACCTTTTCGTTGTCGGCAGACGAGAGGATAGAGGAGGACCGGGAAGAGGGGTGTGACATGGTCTACACGCTTTTCAGGGTGAGAGGGGGAAGTAAAGCGCGTCGCCAGAAACGCACGCGATGGGGGCTGAGGACAGAGTCGAAATGCTTCGTCTTTGGGATTGCCGGCGAGAGAAATTGAGAGTAGAACGGTCGTCGCCGTCGTCAAGAGGTGGTGGGAAAGGCCGAATCTTTTCTCAATCGGATTAGAAACTGGACTGCAACGCGAACGAACGTGTGCCGAGTAACGAACACGAACGCAAAAACAAAAGCGAGCGTGTGATCCGATGAATGGAAGCGAATGTATATGAAGACGCAACGAGGAGGAACGAAAGGAAATGGAGAAGAGGAGAGAGTAGAAAAGGGGGAGGTGAAGTAGAGAGGTAGGAGGTAAAGAGGAGAGGTAAAAGGAGGAGAGGAAAAAGAAATCAGATCTGAAAAGCAAGCAAGACAGTGGACAGCATTGAAAACGGATACGGAAGAGGAGAAAGGAAAAGGGGAGGATAGAGGTAGTGGTGAGTAGAGAGAGAGTAGAGAGGAGAGAGAGATACAGACAGTAGACGGAAAGGGGGGATTGCAGCGAATGGAGCACCTGGAAAATAAAGGCCAGGGAAGTATAGAAAGGCAAAAGGAAATAAAAGAGTAAGATGCACTGTACTGGCGAGGACGCAGCTAGACGAGAGACGGGGGTGGTGGGACAGGGCAAATAGAAGAATGATGGAGAAGACAGGGGAGGAAGAGAGGCGAAAGCAAGATGAGAGACAGGGAAGAAGACGAGAGAGAGGAGAGAGAGGACGAGAGAGGGGGGTGCGGATAGGCAGGCCGGCAGGGTAGGTTATCGTGTGGCCCCTGCGATTGCATGGGAGTGGACTTTTAAAGAATTATTTCGCAATTAAATTAAATACCTTGTTATTCTTGTCTGGGGGGTCGAGGAAAAATCGAAAAAGGAAAGAGCGGTTTCTTCCTTTTTCCTCATGGAACGAGTCCCGGCAGGTCCACAGGTGGAATGGCTTGTTGGCGGGTGCTGGCTGAGGTTGAGACGGGCGAGACAGGCGAGATGGTGAGAAAGGTGAGAAAGAGAATAGAGGCAGAGATAGAAATAGAAAAGAGAGACAGAGAGAGAGAGGAGAGAGACGGAAACGAAGAACTGAAGTCGGGAATGAGAAAAAAGAAACGAAAGGTGAGACAATAGGCTTAAAAGAGGAAATAGAAGAGGAAATGGAAGAAAAGGAAGGAGCAACCTGTCGAAAGAGGCAAGGAGGAAAGAGCAACGGGATAGCGAGAAACGGATGGGAAAGAGCGAATGGGAAAGAGAAGGACGGCGAACGAGTGCTAAGCTGCTAACAGAACATGAAAGACGAGAGAGGCAAATACGCCCAGTATAAGGACGGCATTAGCTGGCGGAGAAAGACTGCAGTGATGGAGCGGCCGTGAACGGGAAAAGTACGACTGCGTGTGGAGAGAAGGCGAGGATTAAGATAGCATTAGTAGTCGATACAAGGGCACACGGTGGAGAGCAGGGTAGTGTGATGGGCAGAGCAGGCATGGAGCGGGCATAAAGTCTACGAGTACGGAGTAGGTAATAAAGGCATGAAGCGCCGGGGCACGCGACTGCAGGAGACTGGAGCAGACAGAGCACTGAAGAGGAAAGAGCAATGGGGGTATTCCAAGATACGTGACCTGTTGAGGCCAATTGAGAAACAACAAGGGAAAGAGCAGTGCAAACGGCAGGCGCGATTGATTATCACAAGCTTTTCTGACTTCCCTCGCTCCCCCTCCTGCCGCGCTTGTCGTATGCATGTCGTATGCACGTCGTTCGTGCCTTCCAGCTGAAAACAGAATGTCACGAGAAGAAAATACAGGAAAGCGCGACTTGCACTGTAGAAAGAAAGACCATGCCAGATTCCTAGTGCGCAGTGCTGTCGTGCTCGACATGGCACAGTATTAGCACTGTACTGTCGAGGCCAAAAACCAAGGAACAGAGAGGGGTGGAACTAAGAGTAGAAACTTATGTAAATAAATACAATAAAAAGAGGGTGGGTCTCGACTAAAGCACACGCCCCTCCAACTCCTTATTGGTCCCGAGCAGTAGGAATAGGAGTGGACAGGTACATATCACAATACCGTATTCCGGCAGTACCACTAGGGATAGGGAGCACGGAGCATTGCAGTTTGCAGAAACGAATTGTTGCAGTAAGCTTGGAGTAGCATTGAGTACGTCTATTCACCAAAGATACACCAGCGCCACCAGCTCAGAGGCCAAGATACCAAGATACCAAGACGATGCAGCGTCATTGGCAAAGGTGATCGAAGATGCACTGCATCGACGCCGGCTATGCGCAAATCACGAGCATCAACCATTGAGCAATCAGCACTCACAGATCACAGCCACGGACGGCGGGCTGGAATGGAGGGAGCGGACGGGCCAGTAATTGGATTGATCGATAGTGTCCCTGTTCCCCGGTTTCAGAATCCATGGGCAAAAAGGGCAAAAATAGGGGAATCTGTGATTATGTAAGCATGCGTGAATCGCGAATCGGTCAAATCCTGATGATCCAGGTTAGTTGGTGCACCAAGCCGCGACGCCACAAAAGCCATACAGCCAAGGCCACAGTGCCGCACGTTTTCCACGCACAAAGACAATTGAACAAAGAAGCAACTATAGCATTGACCACAGACAAAAAAAAAAAAAAAAAAGCAGCTGGGAATTGAGTATTGTGCACGCGCAGTCGGCACTGGTCAATGTGCAGATACACGTCGTGCGCTGTGCACATACGACGTATGCTGTGCGACTTGATATCGAGCGGCCTGTGCCGCAGGGGTCATCCTGGCCAGTCAAAAGTCTATGCTTAATTTACACCCCACCGGCAATGTTGCATACTTTTGGATATTGAAGGAGTTGCATGCCGCCATCCTCGCCGACGTAATTTACAGTCTGCACATCACCCCTATTCGATGCTTTTGCGGCATCGTTGGAATTACGGACCGGAGTAGAAGATAATAAATAAAAAATGGACTAGAAGGTAATAGAGGATAAAAAGAAGATAAAACTGGAGGGATAAAATACGCACTGGGCTGATAATACTCATTAGCGGAGAGTTGCCCCGAGATGAGCTGCACGCCGAGATGGTATTGCTTATGCTCCCGCATCGTGGCACTGGATCTCCCTGCAGGGCAGTTGAACAAAGCAAGAATAGATTGGGAATGGATAAAGAAGAGGTACGGAGTACGTCGTAGAACGCCAAACGTTACTACGCTGCAACGGATGGACGGTGAGAGGTGCAACCTGGGATACATTCCGCAAAATACATGCTCGTTGTGCGTTGCCTTATATCGTCCTTCGCCTTAAGCTTACTCTTGACATCTACTTGCGCGTACTTTGCAATGTGACAGCCGTTGGACATGAGATCGTTGATGGCGGGATGATGGACGTTAAGATACGTCGTATGCTGAGATGACAGCGTGCGTTGGATTTATCTGGAAATAAGTAATCGGCCAGTGGCAAGGCCAGTGCGATGGCAAACCAACAACGGCACCGGGTCACAGGATGTCAAGGATGCTGTTGTATGAATCGGTTTGCGCGATCGTAGGAGCATCCTCTGACTCCTCATGAAACGACCACAGCCACCTGTGCCGTAATCCTACACTCCATTGTTTCTGAAGCCAAACTTGCGTGCACAAATACCTATATCACGTTGCAAGGTAAGATACATCAAACACGCGGATACTAGCTCTTGATACCTCGAGTCCAAAGAGCGATATTGTAGAATACTACGGCGTACAGTGCACATACTGTCTCCTTCTTCAGCCTGGTGAGCAAGTCATTGTTAACCCGGGGCGAGGACACCGCTCGAAACCCTGGTGTCTTTGGTTGCAGAACACACCTTGCCCCTATTATAGAAAAGGAAACGATCGGCTCCAAAGCCCTGATAGAAGCCTTTGCACCCCGTAAAACAGCGACCGCTAATACCGCTAATAAAGCTAGGAAGAATGCCCGTCCGCTATGCTGCAAATGGTCTGGCCGAACATTCTCTGGGTCGCTACTTTTCAGCCGACCAATAGTATCGTACGTGTCTGAATGGACGGGGGGTTGATTAGAGAGAAAGGTATTCGGGCAGTCGTACGAGACTATTAGCGGGCTACGTGAGAATAGGGGACGCAGTAGTGAGCAGGAGGATGGTAAATAATAAGAAAAATATATAAATAGGGACTGGGGCGACGCCAAGACACTATATTTCTTGACTTTTCTTGACTATTCTCGCGAGTCTGGAGTATCTCGAGGTGGCTTATGTCTCCTCTGGCGATCTTGATGATCTGTCTGTTGAGGTTGACGATGTTGACGATGCTGACGATGTTACGATAGACAAGCATTTTGTTGAGAATGTTGAAAAGATTTGGCCATGATACCAATAGGGAGAATGCGAATGGATAGCTCAGGCAAGATCGATCATCGATGCGGTGCAACACGACTCAGGGGCAGGCATCTAGAAATACTGTGTTTGTGGAAATACGAGAACACTGAGCTCGACGACGTATTTCATACGATAACGATTGTAGTTTTTATGCTTCTTCCGGCGCTCCTCAATGCAGTGTCATCTTTCAGCAATCCCAGGCTTCTCAGCCTTCTGCTGTACATGCGCCCACGTCCTACAGGCTGCAGCCCTCGGCCTCGTCGTACATATGCGATTCGTGATATCACGTCCGTCCCGCATACGACGGTATGATTGCATACTGAAGCAAAAGTATTGTATTCAGCTATTGCACATATCGCACATATAGCTCTGCGACCGCGAATAAGGCCGAAATCACTGGTCTAGCCTATGCGTGCAATCTCTGCTCTTTGCGGCGAGTCTTTGGGATCTCTTCCATCTTCTATGGGGAAACGGTGGGGTTCTATATACGGAGTACGTGGTTAATACTAGGTTTATTGCTTTACTTATTATTCAATTAATTCTTTTATATGCATATACGATATATTCCTTCACTAAGATACATAGTTCTTCCATTGATCTTCTATAGCATGGCCTATTTTTGGTGTTGATTAAGCCTTTTGCTTTGCCTTTTGCCCGCTATTCTTTCAAGCTCTTTCGACGGCAGTTCTCTGCTATCCCCGTCTTACGAATACTGTGTGTAGGCGTTCTGTACTCTTCTCACCGGAAGTTGTGCTACTCCGGGTTAAACTCTGCAAAAGAGCAAATGAGCAAATGTGCACAGGAGCCAGGTCCCGGTTACGCAGCCTTCCGTCGTTTCTCAGTTACAATCGTGGCCCTGTCTAGTATACGTAAGCACAGGCAAAGTTGTGTGTGTGGTCTGTGGTGTGTGTCTATCTATGCAGCCACCAGTAGCCACATGTAGGCCTGTCCTGTTTTGTACAGAGACTGCATCTTGGCATTCTGCGACCCTGATCTGGTTGCTCGTGTTGATACCAGCTAGTTGGAGAAGAAGAAGGGAAAAAAGAAAGGAAAGAAGAAGAAAAGACACAAACATCAAACATGCCTGTCGTCTTCATTCTCACATTGGTATTGTTATTCGAGTTCTCCCTTGGTCGTGTGCTCACGTATCTTATGGATGCCATTTAAGCATACGATGAGATCAACCCCGTACTGGACTACACACCTGCCTCTTGCAGACGCGTCTTGCTTCCGTACTGATATTGCTAGATCAGGGTGGAGGTATGAAACGACGGAGCAATACAACCGCACACCGACGCCTTGTCTCTCGAGCGTGCTGCTGTGCTCTGTGCTTCCGCTGATGCCTGCCATACTGGCATGCGCCCTGGGAGGTTGCGATCACCGCCGGCGTGCGTGTTATCAAATTTGACGTCTTTTGTCGTTTCTTCTTTCTTCTTTCTTCTTTCTTCTTTTTTCTCTTTGCTTATTATCTCTCCTCTGTTCGTCTTCTCCCCCCTTCTCTCTTATCCTACAAGTCCTTCTCCCACTATTCACCCCCTATCGTCTGATTTCATTTCACCTGCAGTTCTGCAGCCCACTTATCGCGGTGGCTTGTCTCTAGCAATACAGTATCCCAAATACCTGGACACTGTACAACGACCTGAAGTGCGTGTGCGTCGTGGATGCATATATATAGACAGCACAACGTCACGGCTGCAGCAGCCATGTAAGATAATTGCACTTTGATCGCGTCGACATCTGCATGTCTGCATCTGAATCCATGTATGCAGCCAGAGTGACGTCCGCCATGGCTGGGTTCCTGCAGTGGCCAGACCGCAGCCGGACAGTGCGAATCCAGCGCAACCAGTACGAGTACAAGTACGAGCTCTCGTACATATACGCACACCCCTCCTTCCTTTCTCGGCTGCTATTTGCTGGCCCCTTTTCAGGTACCCATCGGCCCTCATTTGCGGGCGAGTGACTTTGCCTCTCTGTCCTCTTGCTTCTTGTCGTCAACCTCGTGTCCCCTATTCTTCAGAACCCCCACTCGGATCTGTCTAAGCATACACGTTTATACGATGTAGTAAGATACGCTCAACTACGCCGTACGTATTTCGTTGATGGCCTCGACTCTGTCAATCGCAGTGTCTGTTGACAGAACAGAAGTTAGTCAGAGGCAGGCGAGGCAGGTACATCCTGCATTCGCAGCCGTCATGGCGAGACTGTCTCAAGCAACGGAAGGACCGACGGCGAGGTCTTTCCCGTTCCTACGTCGTAGACCGTCGCGCCTGTCCATGTCTAGATCGTGCACGTAAAAGAGAGTAGGTCTGGGGACACGGTAGGGGGTAACTCGGGAGACGTTGTGGGCCCCCAGAAATCAATATGATTGGCTAAGGGGCCAAAATTAGCGCGGTACCTTCATTTGTATGAAGAAGTGACTGAGAAGTAAGTACCTGCCCAAAAACACTGCCAAATGCTTTTCATTTGAATTCCTCCAAGTCAAAAATATCGCCACATCACCAAAACTTCCAAGTCAAAAATCATCGCCAAAATATCGTCAAAATCAATCATTATATAACCACTATAATCGCTAAAAACACCGCTATAAACACCACTAAATCAAAAGTCCAGCACTACTTTATACGCCTATAATGCTCCAACTATAAGGGTATTTACCCTACCAACCCCCCGAGTCCTCCTCCCTTTACCTCTACCACTAGCTACGCGCGTACTTTATATAATATTTAGTGGCACTTAAGCAAGAGGCGTAGATATACGCGTGATAACGGAAGAGGTTGCTAGCTCCTTATCTAATAAAATCTGCGCCTTTTCAGTAGCAAATCTAGTAACGCCTTTAACAGACTAGATGTCTTGCATCAGCAAAGCCCTCCAATCTAAAAATTCAGCCCGAATCGACTACAATAGCAGTCGATTAACCCCTGCACCGCCTATACTATTAGGTATAAAGGCGCCTCCTCTACGGCTATTACTACGCCCCCTCCCGCTCCTTTTACTAAGTATTAACGGTACTACTATTTTAAATATTAAAGGCTTACGGCGTAAAGACGGGTGGTATTCTCGAGTGCTAGTCCCTGCGGCAACTTGGCTGCTAATTTATATGGGGTACGGCCGATTTTACGCGGGTCGACGCATGTTACGTGTCTCGGGGTCTCGGATTTAAAGGGCATCGTCGTTAAGGTCCTATAAAATAATAATAGTTAGTTAGTGTATATTATGATAAGCGGGGAAAATCATAGTATACTATACTAGTCTAGGCCGAAGCCGCTAAAATATACCGACATTATTAAAGGATAATAGCTCGTTAATAACGACTTTTATACGGCCTTTAACTATTACGGTAAATAAGAGATTTATGATGTAGTAAGCGTATAAGAGAGTTATTTAATTAATAAAGTATTCGGAGCACGGATTTAATATTTCGCTTATTAAAAGTATAGCGTGGGCTTTAAGGTATTATTTATAGATATATTAAAGGCCGATAAATGAAACGTTATACGTTAAACTATAATAAAGGTCGTAATTAGCGTAAGTGCTCCGTGATGTGCGCGTCTTTTTACTATAAAAAGTATTAAATAATCTACGCTTTTTCTCGACTATCTCTCTTAACTTTTTAAAAAGATTTATTAACGAGATATTTATATTACGTATACGAGATTTAAACTTATGGTTAATTAACTTAGACATAGACGTGCACTTATACCTAAAGTTAAAGTATTACTTAGTGTATAACCTTACCCATTATCGTTTAAAAGGACGCCATACTTAACGTATATATTTAAATAAATTATACCGAGTATCGTTAAAAATAAACTCGAGATATTTTTATAAAGCTTTATAAATAGACATATAAGCCTGGTTACTTATACGTGTAAAGATAGTTAAAAAGCCTTTAAGGGAATCATTACACTAAAAGTTACCGTACTTTAGCTCTTTTATGTCGTTAACTAGCGCGTTATTATAGTAGCTATTAAGCTTACCGATAATAGCTATCGGGGGCGCGTTAAGGTCTTTTTTTTACGCGCGGCATATATATGTCTAAATGGCTTTATATACATGCTATTAATAAAGTTATTGTTACGCATTAAAGAATGTCTCGTTTAAGGCCGTCTTTAATGCGCGTTAGTTATCGGTAAGAAATATTAAGATACTCTCTTTTATAATACTATACGTCTTTATAATTTATCTTACTTACTAAATAACTTAAAGGAGAGATAGGTCGTCTTTATAAGAGATAAGGGTAAAAGCGACGACGGCGTATTAATCGAGAGACGTATAAGCGGTAAAAAGTAGTAATAATATATTAAATTTATTTATTTATTATTAATAACCATACTATAATATTAAATATATAAAAAAAGAGTTAATATACCTTATACGTTACGTTAATTAATAAAAAAGTCGGGAAACGTCGCCACATCCGAATAACCGACGGAAAGGTTTAAAAAGCGCGCGTAAGCCGGTTATTTTTAGTGTAATATACGGCGAAATCTAGCATAGATTTAAACATATAAACGAGCCGTTAAGTCTAAGTGTAAAGAGTGTCTTTTAAATTAATAGTCTTCCGTCGCTCGTTATATATGTCGCGAGGGAGGAGGAGGGTGTCGTTATTTTAAGCCGCTAAAATCATGTCGATGGTATCGTTAACGGTGATCCGGTTAAGATTCGATTCTTATACATTTTATATGAGCTAAATAGCGGTGGCGGATCGTCGTCGATGGATAGTAAAAGACGAAGGCGCGTTAAAAGCATCGTAGTTATACCTTACCCGCGATGCATCATTATGATACACCTACGGAAAAGACACGAAAAGAGACGACGGTGCAGGCTTAAATAAAACCTTAATACACCACCGATAGCCCGTCTTTTTTATCCTTAAATCACGTAGTCCGCAGCTGCGACTTTTGAACGTGCCGGAACGGTCGCACACTACATTATAACGCGTAGGCTTTCCGTCGCGCACGTTAGTGGACCTGCCCTTCCGTACAGCATACCCAGCATCCCTTTTATAATAGTTAATGGCCTGTATATATATTAACACGTCAATAAAGCGCCAGAGGTAAATAGGAGGGCGACTAAGGGCGCCTAGGCGGCTTTTCAAGTGCTCGCGCACGTCTGGCATAGTGTAAGCGCGGCCGTCGGGTGCTAGAGCAATGAAGGGCTCGAGGGGCAACGTGGGAGGCATTTCGAAGAGGTATAAGGGTCGTCGTGATGATTTAGCGATGTTTTTAGTAATGTTTTGGTGATGTTTTTGTTGTTTTTATAATGGTGGTTTTCTAGGGGATACACTAAGAAGGCAATAACGTAGAATAGTCAGAGAGAAAATGATATATCGGAATAGCAGTACCAAAGGTAGGTGGTAGATTGTACGAAGTCTAATCCTTACCGTCTCAGAAGAAGAGAGCGGACGGATGGGAGAGATATATACCAAGTCCGTAAAATCCCCGCGGATTACTCTGGGCTACCCCGCGCGGGGTCGCCCTTCGTCCTTAAGGCTCTACCTATCTATATATAAGAAGTAAAAAGAGAAGAAGAAGAAAGAGAGGGATGCGCTGGCTACGGAGTCTGGGTAAGCCCCGTGGAATCCTTAGGCGTAGCTTAGTTAGAAGAGGTGGGGCCCCGCATTAGCGTTAGTTAAATCCGGCGTTTTAGTAATAAAAGTGGGGCCCGTGGACGACCCGTGGATTTTACGGTTTTTACTTATTTGTTAACGTATCGTGATAATTATCCCCTCTTAGTGCGAGACGTCCCGACTCGCGAAAAGAAAATAAGTATAAAGAAAACTTTTATAGGTAAAACTTTAACGATTAAAAAATAAAAACTCTTTAAGGAAAAAAATATAAATTAATTAAATAGTAAGGTAAAAAGGAGAGTAAAGTATTTATCCGTAAAATCTTTATAAATACTTAATAAATTATAAGTAAAAAGAAAGTAAGAGTAAAGTAAAAAAACGTAATATAGTAAGCTATAAAGGTCGAATTTTAAATATTACTTTATATATTTTACGGCTTAAAGTTTTTATTATTATTTTACTTTTATAACTATATCGTTAATAACTTTAACGATAACGAAATTATAGTAAGTCCGCGTAAAATGTCCGGGGTATTTACGGTGTATATTAATAATGTAGTACACATCCCTTCGCGTAGCGCGCGCGCGCGCTCGCGTATACGATCGTAAAGACGACGCGGTAAAAAAGGAGGTATTAACGGTAATACTCTTCGCTTCGTTTAAAAAGACGCCCGTTCCCGAGTAATAAGGGGGAGATTAAGCCGATAAGGGTAGTAACTTTATCGACTCGTTTAAAGATCCCGAGGCTACTCTTAAGTTAGTTAAATTAGCTTTAAATCCGGATAATAAAAATAAAATCCTTGTTAACTCTCCGGATATAGTTACGACGCTTTTTATTAAAAATATATTTTTAAACTTTAAAGCTCGTTCGGGCGTAATTAATAATAACGACGACGAGTTTATTATAATAAAGGAGGTATATAAGGAGGAAAAAAAGGATTAAATAAAAAAAGTAAAAAAAAAAGAAAAGGACGAGGCGCCTCGCTCGGAGTATAAAGGCCTTTTTTAAAACGACGACGATAACGACGATTACCGGTTACTCGACGACGACGACGAGGATAACGATAATACTGCCCCGGCTTTCGCGCTTACGTTTATAACCGTTATTACGTTATACCCGGCCGTATTACCTTTTACCCTTTTACCCGCGCCCGCGCTTGCCCCCGCGGTAATTTTCGTAGTTAATACGTTACTCGTCTTTAAAAAGCTTCGCGCGTTACTTTACGGCCGGTGTTTCCGGTAATTTAATATTAACGTTAAGCTTTTAGCCTTCGCCCGTTATACGTTTCCCGCCGGCTTTATCCGGTACGAATATTCGTTATACCGTAAAAAAGGTAATTGCCGCCCGTTACCCGTTTTTATTACGGGAGACTTTTAAGCTTTTTTAGTAGTAGTAGAGGCCGTGTTAACCCGGCCCGCCTTTACGGAAGACGAGGCTTTAAGCGTTACTTTACGGTAATGCGGGCACGCTTTACGGCTAGCTATAAATAATTACCGTAAATTATTCGGGCTTATAAGATTTAAAATTAACTCGGTACGTTAAAAAATTAAAATAATAAATAAAAAAAAATTAATTAAAATAGGCTAAAGAGGCCGTATACGAGTATAATATAGCCTTTGCCCGTGTTACGGTAACGCCGGCCGTCGTAAGCCGGTAGTACTTACTGCGTTTACGCCCGGAGAACGCCGGGTTCGGGGCCGTACGGGCTTAATTACGGCTAATTTAAAAGGTAGTGGAGGACCGGTCGGCGGACCTTTTATAATAGTCAAAGGTAAAAGCCCTTCGGGGCGAGGTAAAATAAGCCTTCGAGGTTTAATTAATTTTTTTTTTCTTCCTTTTTTTAACTCTCTTACCCTCGTAAATTGCCACCGTTTTTAATGTATATACGTTTTTTTTTAACACTTATTAATTATATTTCATAAATTAACCTATTTATTTAATTAAAAAAAAAACCTCTCCGCGCGCCGTCTTTTTATCGATAATTTTTTCTACTTCTTACTTATTAAGGTTATCTTTTAAATTAAACAT